>JAQGAB010001260.1:0-17681 GCA_034696565.1 Isotomurus graminis
GCAAGTTGCTAAAGATGAGGAAACGGAAGTGTCATTCCATTTCTATGTCTAAATATGCAATGTCCTTAAGCTAGTTGTTGGACATTACACTTGCTAACAGGAAGGAAGATATGCTTTTAGTTATCATTTAAGTAATTAAGGGTGAGTTAAGGTGTACAATTGAAGATCTCTTCCATCACCAGACACACAAAAAGAAAAAAAACCCATGCAAAAGCAATTGCCTTAAAGTTGTGCATGCAGTTGCAAAGCCAGTCGAAGCTCACACAGTCTCATGCAAATAACTTTCCCCCACCGATACGAAGATCTACGAAGCCCAGGCTGCCACCCCTACTAAAATATATAAATGAATTTCCCTGACCGTCCAACAAAGATGAAGTTGAATTGACTCGATGAGCCAAGGAGTCTTGTGAGCCGAGATAGCTATCTCGACGGGATCGAACTTAAAATGGAACACAAACGAGAAAAATGATTAAAGATTCGGAGAACAAATCAAGAGACAAAAACTGCATCCAGAGATGTGAATGATAAACTGGTAGAGTTAGTATGAAATGGAATATTTCTCCTTGAAACTTGATTAGCAAGAATTAAGAGATCTATTCGAGGTCTCCACTATGTCCCGTAGTGTTGGTATTTTGTTCTTATTACCTTCCAATCGTGAAGTGGACATATCTCTCCTTCTCGCACCACCACGATCATAAGTATTACCACCAGTAGTCCGACGTCTACTGTCTGCTTCAAACACAAGTGAAATAAAAAAGAAAACAAACATAAAAATCATGCACCACTTCACTGCAAGCATTCTCTCTGGGTCATGCATATGCAAGTCATTCATTATGAAGTAATCCACTAGTAATACATAACGAAACTGAGGATGGGCATGCAAGTGTCTTGTTGGTTGAATACTGCCATACCTTGGTTGAGGGAGGATGTGGACCCCCACGGATCGCGAACTCGACCTCTGCTGCCTCCTCCACTTCCATCCCCACCTGATTCTAAACGCAAGGTTAAGAAGCATGCTTGTTATACAAAATCAAACCAAACAACTAATGAAGTTACTAAATCGCAACTACAAAATAATAATCAATTTCACATTTGTGGTGGGTGCAAATGGTCAAATTGTACAACTAGGGGGGACAGGTTATTCAATCAGACTATTTCAGACTATTTCTGCTGGAGGGTTATTTTACGCAAACGGTTTAGGACTAGTCTCTGAAATATTCGACAAATTGTATGAAATGCAGACATACCTGAATACAAAGTATTCGAAGAGCCTCGTTGTTTGCCATACGACTTTGCAAGGCTCGTACTGGAACTCTGACTATCACTTCTGCGTAAAACACCTGCGACATGGGAAAGTAGTTTATAATAATTAGGCACGTCACTGAAGTATGAAAACTTGAGAAATTAGGAGGATGGAAAGCTCACCATGGCTTGACTTAGCACCACTAGCTCCGCTGCCCCCAGAAGAGCCGACATCCGCAAGGTGAATCGTCTTCGGCCTGGGCCGCGGTCCAATATTTGAACTAGACTTTGGACGCATGAACTTCTTTGCACTTCCTTCTTGGACTTGCCAGCCTTTGTTGCTCTGTAGATACAAACACATTACGAGTTACATTTCATTGAGTGGCATGGGCATTAGTGCAGGACATTTTGCACACAATGCAGTAAACAAAATTGTAAAAAGCGTGTCGTTAATAACAAACTAACATCTTTGTCAGCTTCTTCTTGTTTTTTTATTCGATACGATTCCAGGATTGCTTGTCGCCGGGCCTTTTCTTCTTCACGTTTTCTTAATTTCTCCTCTTGTTTCATTGCTTCTTCTTCCCTTTTTCGTTGCACTTCATATTCCTTGACCCTTCTGGTCTCCTCAACTTGTTGCTGTCTTTTGAGTGACAGCAATAAGATTTTCTCCTTCTTCTTTTCCATTTCATACAGCTCTTCCTAAAAGGTAGGATAGGTGACAAACACAATCTTCATAAAGCGTGACCAAAATAAAATGGAGAACAGGCAGAAGCACAATTAGTTAAATTGTGATGGATGTCAATGTTACTACTGTAAGGTGGAATTATTCAATTATTTTAAAGTTAATGTCAGGTTTCTGTGTGTTCAAAAAGTGCTTAGCATGAATTGCGAGCTGTGACTCTGTGAGATGTTCAATAATAGTGAATGTGTTTAAAGTATCGGGAAAGAGATTCCAAGGAACACAAATAATACGAACCGGATCAAGTCTGGGCTTCTCATCAATCACAAGCTCTCCTCCCATGGGTTCTGCGTCTGAGCCACTTGTAACTCGTTGTCTGGTGTTACTTCTAGAGCTACGAACTGGAGGATCATCATCTGAATCAGTTGGAATGGGCACGTGGTCGACTATGGATTGGATATACTCGGTAGTCAGGTCACGAGATGAGGTATTTCCTGCATTTGACAGTCTATCTCTAGGCCCCGCACTTCCATCACGAGGTTTAGCTGGTGACCTTGTTCGCAGTGGTGGCTTTGGCCTCTTCGGTGCTTCGTTATCAAAGGTTATGTAAAATCCCTTTTCGTTCAGGGAAGGATTTTCATCGGATGAAGTAATTGAAGCTTCACCTAATTGAAGAGGTTCAACATAAGTACAACATTCAATATGGTAGAAACACATAAAGGTAACTCAAATATTAGTTAACATACCATGGGCACCATTGTCCGCTGGGAAAAGCCTGTGCGCACTGGGCCTTGGTGGAGAACCACTTTCTGGAGTGATGCGATAAGTTTTAGAACCAGAGGTAACATTGAGAATAGAAGATTTCTTGCTTGACATAGAAGCTAAGTCACTTGACAAGGGCATGGCTTCGTCCTGGACAAATGACACGGACTGTGGCTCCATGTCATCTGGAGGAGGAGTTGGTAAAGGAGCGTGGTATACGTTTGCAGAACTTCTAGATTGTCTTGGAGGAGGAGTTGGCTTTTCTCGTTCTGAGTCCCTGTCGCTACCATCACTGGAAACATAAAATCATTAATAGTCATACAAATACTTCAAAATCGAATTGTTGGTCAGAGTCCAGTTACAAAAACTCATCGTACCTTGCTTTGTTGAACAAGCGATTTCCTTGGCTGTCGGCATTGGAATGAAGGCGAAACGATGGTGTAAACGACACGCTGTTGTTAGAACCATTTCGAGATAAAGCGGAATTTGGTGCAGACTTGCGAGAATCCCCGTTGTACCCACGAGGAGTCGACTCGTCCGATGAACTGGATTCAGCGAAGGCTTTTGGCGTACCCCATTGAGATCTTGCACTAGGAGGGATTCCTTTGGGCGGTGGTCCTTCGCTTGACACAGTCCATGTCTTCCTCTTGGCAGATTCACTTTGAGGAGGTTCTCCATGCAAAAAGAATGTTTGTCGTTGCATTCGCTCTTGCTGGTTGGCTAATTTACTAATATCTGATTCTAAGTCAGTCAAACTCGATTCCATCCTGAAATGCAATTTATCAAATTGTGAGCTCAAACTTGTTTTGGCAGCATAAAAGCATAAATACACCAATACACATATAACAATACTTACCTAGCTAAAGAGCGTTGGTATGTATCCATGTCCATATTTTCTATTTCAGGAGTACGGCACGGTTCTTCAGTCTTAGTTAACCACTTGCTTTCCAAGTCCTGAAACATATTTAGAATCTCGTCATGTTTCTGTAAATCTCATAAACAACTCTAACAAACAATAACAGGCAACTAAACTATAAAATGCCAACTAAAAATACGAAAAAGTTAGTAGAGCAGTGCCATAATTGGTAAATGGTATTGGTAAACAAAAATCTCAACCGACTGGCAACAGAACACAATCAAAACTAAAACAATGACATCTAATCAACGCTGAGTTTAACCTTTAACGTCAGTTGCTTTTTCCTTGCCGCTGTATCAGCGTTTTTATTTCCAGCATTTCCGGAATCTTCAGTACCTTTGGCCTTTCAAATTCGAATGATATTAATACGCATCATGATTACCACACAACTTACAAGACACCTTTTATGTATTGATCAGTGCACATGTGTCATTATGTGCTGTAAATTACTTGTTGAGTAAGGATGAAGGTAAAAAGAAGCATGAGTACTTACTTTATTATTCATGGCCTTAATATACGCAGCTTTTCCCAGCTTCTGAGAGGCAACTGCTTTCATTCTTGACGTCTTCTTTTCCATTCGCTCTCTCTTTTCTTCCATCTTCATCCTCAGCGTTGCCATCAGGGAGGAGATTTCATCCGTTTCCATTTCATCGGAATGTACTTCTTCGTCCTCTGGAGGGTGTGATTGCTGACGTCGGTCGTATTGATTGTGATGAGTATTTTGAAATGAAGGTGGTCCTTGTGGTGACCTGTATGGTTGTTGTTGTTGCTGGTGGTAAGGGGATCTAGAAGGTGTGCTTGTGTAATAGGGATCTCTTGCAGAATGAGTGGGCATTGTCTGATAGTCTGATGGAGCTGGAGCCGGATTCGCATGTCGTGATCCATCATTCCACCCATTGCTACTTGTCACATTGTAAGAATTATTCGATGGAGGTTGACTTGCAGAACTGTTTCCACTTTGAAGGTAAACGATGTTGACTGGTTTGTTAGGAAGATCGGATAGACGCGATAAGTTTGACATGCTGGTACTTCGTCCAACCGAGTCAGCTGTACACAACAAATTGAGATTGTTCAATGTTCCTGTAACTGTGAAACTCGATACTTACACTTACACTATTTTTTATGTTTAATATAAATGCGTATAAAATTTACCATCGAATCCAGCTGAATCTCCCCCACCTTGACCCATCACATACACCGTCACATTTCCCTGGCTTCCGGACTGCATTATTCGCCTAGACTGATCAGCTTCTTTTTCTCCTTCTATATCAGCCCTGTCATCTAATGTGTGAACAGGTTCTTCGTAATCAGGATTTAGCGTATGGTTGAATTTCTTTCTCCCGTAGAACACAGCATCACCGTTTGCACCACTAACCGCTTTATACATTTGATGTGCTTCGTCCTTATCAGTTATTTTAGAGTAACGTGGTTCGCTGGAAGATCTGGATTCTGGTGCAGATTGTGGCGGAGGATGGGAAGGGGTCGAGCTTGCAGCAATATTTTGATAAAACTCAGGTGGTTCTTGAGAGGAACCTCTTCTGACGTATCTTACAGGTGATGAAGTAGCGTCAGTATATATAGCTGGTTGCTTGTCTGGATTTTTCCCTATCACTAACTTATTTAAATTGTCCTGCGACCCTCCAAAGTTTTCCACGGTTAACTGAGAGTCAGCTTCTGTTATGGAATTTCTTCGAGACCTTCTTCCAGCATAAGTTGTTTTACTGGCATTCCAGTTACTCGGCCTTCCTGCAGCAGGAGCATCTGGATCCTCGTTATTCACAGATACTGTTCGGGAAATGGACATGCGACTGGCAGGACTGCTTCTCTCTTCTTGTGATGACGGAGATACAGATCGGATAACTTGGGCAAGGGTTGGGACATTTCTACCCCGGTGGACAACAAAATCCTCAGAGTCGTCGCTGGACTTAGAATGAGCGTAATATCTGCTTAAAAAGGTATTTTATTATTCCTAAACACTCACATACTTTTATGTCAATAGTATTCCCACGCACCTTTGATCCTTTTGGTTAGATCTTTCTGACTGAGCCCTCTCATTGTATTCGTGTTGAGGAGTTCCAGACCGTCTTATAGGCACTGACACGACTGATGCATTTGAAGGAGATCTTCTTCCACTAGGAGTAGACTCGCCAAATATATTTACTGAAGTTTTTCGATTTTTTTCTTGAACAGAGTTCTGCTGTCTTTTAGGTGTGGAGGTGGCTGACTGTGGCCTCGAGCTCATACCCTTCCTATCTCCTGGAATTAGCAATGATAAATTAATCATACTGTTAACTTTTGTCACTTTACAATATCAGCATAGCTCCTACAAACAAAAATCACAAAATCACTTCCAACTTGTTCCAACCTTTCATTAGAGAATAGTAGTTTTCTTGCAGGATAGAAAGCTATTGTTTAAACTGAGTCTTGCAAAAACATGTGCTAATAATGCCGTATTGTGAGTGTGTATTCGTGTGACAAGACAACCAAGGGAAAATGATAAGCACTTGCGTAACTCAAACACAAAAATAATGTAACACAGGAACAAACTCGCATTCTGTTAACATATAACTCTGTCCCTTATCACTGTGGTGGAAGTAGTCACATGTGAACTAGTTAACTAACATGTAGAATGAAAAAACCGAAACGCTTCACAAACAATTTGATATTAGAATGTTGGATATTCTAATAAAATCGAAGAAGAGTACCGGGAGAACATTATGTATTAGATTAAAGGCAATGATAATGAATATTAATGGTGAAAAATAAATGGGGTAGGAATGTGAGATTAATTATGATATTCCTGCGAACCTGAAAAAGCAGCAGAAGAAGTAGACTGATAGGTATAAAGTGAAGGTCTTAGATCAGGAATTACACTTGGGGCTTGATGAATGTACCCTCTTCGCAGCCGAACTCCTTCTGATGTCAACCCTTCACCAAGAAATTAACAAGCTCCCCGTATTATCAGCGTTAATTTACAAGACATCATGAATAAGAATAATTAAACCATTTGTCACATACAAAGAAAGATAGTAGCAGACAGTCATATAGTTCACCGTACAATAGGTTACACACGAAGCCAAAAAGGAACTTGCAACATTCGACAACCTACTTTAATGTGCAGCTTGTGCAGCAAATACGATTACCAAATGAAATTATACAAACTACCTTTTGCACAAACATTCCACTGTCCATAATAGTGTCCCCCACCTTGCTTGAATATACTAACTCCTACACAACATACTCACTGGCACAAATTGGGAATTATTGAAAGGACACCATAGAACTACTGATTGCAGGACACAATAGTCCAAGTTCACATTATAATTTTGATAATTTTGCAGAACTATTGAAATAAAATCACCACAGATGTAAATTCACTTAAATCCCCGTGTTTATCGTTAGCGTAAAGTCACAAATCACAGAATTAAAGACTGCAAATGAAACATCTGAAGCAACTGAGTGTAAGGAGTAGAAGAGAATAATAATTGTGTACAAGTGAGAATAATACGGTGAATATTACGTTCATTAGGAACTGGTGCGGTAAGCAGGAATCTGAACCTGAATTGTTTAACTCTAACAAGCGGAAGTTCTGGTCTACTCTGCAGCGAGAGAAGTAACTAAGTTTCCGTTAGTTTGGTATACACGTACAAACAATACATTTTCACGATGTAATAATCCTACTTTAACAATTTTATACATCGTATCTTTCAATAATCCACCATGAGTCAATGGATTTTGAGTTTTTGAAGAAATCTCTTCATTCATTTTATCCAAATATAAGTCTGTCTACGTAGGTGTGCATTAACTTCTTATTGCACTATCCCAACTCTAACCATCATAGATGTTTTTAAAGATGCACCTTTCCACATAACATATGATCATTTCATGAATGCACCTTGTTTAAGTATACTGCATGATTCAGGATATCGCTACCTTCACACTACTAACTACAACCACACGACTAAGTTACAGACTTGCAAACCACAGACAATACACACTCATTCTCTCGCTCACACAATAGTTGTATTAAACCATGCATGCATATCATCCTGACTCATCTTTCAGAAAACTCACCTGGTCGAATAGGAATTTGATGAGAGCCTAGTAATTTAACATTCGGTGAAGGGTGAAGCTCCAATTGATTGAAAATATCAGCCAAGAAGTTCAGCATGTTTTGTTTCATTGTTTCATGTAAATATAGCACGTCTTCTAGGGCAAAGTGGCACACGTTGTATGGCAAGGATTCGCGACAAACCCTTTGCACCAGTTGAAGATTCCACAGGGAGTCGGAAACATTGAGGGGTTCCCCAGGGTTCGGGACTGTGATTTCTGACAATGCTAACTCGTCCTGACAATAAAATGCCAGGAGTGAGCAGAGACCCACTCCGTCTGCTAGGTCGCTCAAGTCTTGAAACAGAGGTAGTTGGGTCCAGTTTTCCACTTGGGTGGAGGACTGAGGAAAGTGAAGCAGCATTGATGAGCATATCATTACTACTTAATTCTAAGCACGTTTGAAGTAAGTAATATTACCAGGTTGTGTTCATGAGCATTGTTGTTCTGAATGTATTCTTTGATGGCAAGAACGGCTCGGTTAATCCACAGAAGAAGGGCTTCTTCATTGTCCGAAGGCATCTCACCTGAACCCAACCAAATCCTGACTTTAAACCACCCCAAAACACCGCATGTTAAAATAGGCCTTGTTAACATAGCATTTGTAGTAACAGACAATAGACAGACACAAAATGCATTACGCTCACACAGCAGCGAAAATGTGACACTAAACTACGAAAAATTATTTCTTGATTCGCATTATACACAAAAGATTAAGCTTGAAATCGACCAACATTATTAATACTTGATTAAATTAAAAGACAAGGCACAACAGAACAAGGAAATGGTTACATGAGTAAGTATCAGAGACAGAACACAACACAAATATATGTAAAAATAATCATTTTCTACTGCTGCTTGTTATTTTCCAAAGAGTAACTCTAAAAAATAAAAATGAGTAAGAATGCATTTATCCATCCGTTACACACTTACGTGGATGCACTGTAGGCCCATAGCGTTGCACTGTGCTCACAATTCTATCACTTGAAATAATCTCTTTGACTTGCAGAACCATCATTGCTTCTATCACAACCATGTGGGCACTCTGTATGAATTATCAATCAATTACACCAGCGTCTAGAATTTTTACAAGACCCTTTCAAAGCATCAAAGCTTACTAATTTTAGAGGCGTGTTCTGAATTAGCACAGTCTCCGTAAGCTGGACATCTGCGGGTGGCTGGACATACACTCCCTTCCGGGCTAGGGCCTGAACAATACCCCATGGACTCAGTTGACTATAGTTCGGGTCCGCGTAAATATTGCATAATGCTAAGCAGTACAGCTCAGCGTTGGATAGTCCCTGGATTACATGCGGCTTCAGATGGTCCTCGCCCTAAATACACAATAATTTAAGTCATCAATCACATAGTTTGTACTTAAGTATGCTTAATTCAACTAAATCATTCTCAACACATACTGTGGAGTACTCAAAAAGTCAAAATCATCGCATTCCCGTTTTTTCATCGTTCAGTCGTTTACATCTTATCTCAATATTACTTCCGTAGCAGGGAGCTTAAAATTGTAGTCTACCTTCCATAGTTAAAATTACCCAAGTTCTTAAATCCAACGCAAAAACTTCTTTGGTATGAAACTATCGGAGTGAATTATTAAGAACACATATGTGGAATGAAAAAATATGTATATTCTACGGTCACGTCTGTGGTATACACGATTTACTTGATGAATCACCACTGCCTTTGCTCATCCATTAGCTAAATAAAACATCCCAAAATGTGAGTCAGGAAAAGGTACGGGAAGTAACATCTTAGTGATCTACAAGTAAGTAACAGTAACAACACGGGTAGGAGTCGTAAGAGCTCCTGGGGAGGAAAATACTCTGAGGAGCAGTCTGTCTCAATTAACATCTCTCGTCCAATTTGTCTCGTTCTCACAAACATTCCAAAGAACTTGCACGGAAGGACTACTGTTTTTCTCCAGAACAAGAGCAATTACTCTCAGAAAAATGGTTCCTGACTGAATGTAACTTTTTACAGCCTACACATAGAACTCTGAAGGAAATTTTTTGTACGTCGATTCACGCACTAAATAAAAAAATGAATTACCAATTACCTGGTGATCTTTATAAAAAGGGTCCGCTAGTTCGTCAGGTGTCTTGTTGTTGTAAGCTTTACTCAGAAGCCATCTGATAGACGCCCGCTGCTTTGCCTGAAATACAGAAAAAGAAATAATATATCATCATCGTGTAATGATTCATGGTGAATGAAAATCTCTCAGAAACTGTGGTGGTGATTTGGTGAGTAGCTCATATGAATTCACTCTACAACGCTTCGGTGATCCAGTGAATCACGACAACTTCATGGCTTCCTGAGCATTCTATTACTTGTTGAGTTTTTCTACCGTTTATGATGCTCAAGCACAAGTACTCTTGCTTTACATGAAATGATGAAATCCATAAGCTTAGCAAACCGAAAACGATCGTCAAGAATAATGTACGTGGACACACCTGCTCGATGCAATGGAGTTCTATTTTTATATGCAATAGCAAAATGTGGTGAAAATTACCACAGTTCCAAGAACACTGCAGCTGTTGCAGCTGCAATTCGCACAAAATACTGTGATTCATTTCCCTTCCATAGAATAATTTAATTATAAAATCATCCCATATTTTATATTTATATGCAAGTCAAATATGAGTTGTACACTTTTAAAAATGAGTTGTTGGAAGTGTGGAATAGTTTACTGCAACAATTATTAACTAACCTTTGTTTGGATATGCTCTGTAATATGGTTGCAAACTGCATGGAACAAGTTTCCAAAACAAGAACTTGATATTTGCATAACCTTGCCCTTTGTTTCGCCCTGTTTACTTACGAACGTGCGACACTACCCAGAAAACACACAAAATGAATCTACAGTTCCATAATTAGCATCTCCTGAAGGACAAGCCAACTTTGCTGCAAGTACTTCTAACGAAATGTACTTAATTACAGCAAAACATTGAGTTATGTCGCAACTAGTTTTTAAAAGCTAGCACGAATAAAAGAAGTCTTATAGCTTATTGTGGTCCGATACTACGCTCACACGTAAAAAATCTAAATGTTGTATCAGTGTGGACACTTAAAACCTGTGAGAATTTGCAGCGCAGCTGTACCACAAGTCTGATGACATTATAGCAGCAGGAATGAAAAATTCTTTTAGTTCTTGGGTTTAAAGTTAAGGTTGTGTTTTGCTATTTCTTACGGATAGAATAACATAACTTCAAACAAACGAAACATAATTCCATACTGAAACTTCCTCCAGCTATGTATTCCTAAACATGCGAAGATTGATCTTGAAATGTACAACGCGTCGTATACAAATGCCAGCTTTCTGCAATTAAGATTGTAGTCTCTTGAAATTACTTTATCGCATGTACAAAATTTCTGCTATTGCAAAACAGGAAACAAGTATCCACAACATAACACTGAAAGCTGACAAACTGTTAAAATGGGACTCAGACTCGGGCCTTAGAAGGAATGCAAAAAATAATGTGCATGGAAGAAATAGCCAAAATTTTGCACACTATAAACAGAAACAGCTCCATTTCTATAATATTTGCAGCAGAGTTTGATCAGACACATACATAGTCAACAGTGCAAGTGTGCACAATAGTCATAACAGGTAGGGACTCTTCTATGTTAATCTAGAGTATTGTCTGGTTCCGTCGGTTTTCATGTAGATAAGTGGAGTTTATAATTGTGCATCGCTATTTATTTATTGAAACAGGAAAATGATGATTGAGAGAAAAGATACAGACCTAAAAAAATGAAACAATAGTTCGTGTGATGAACGAGTATTTAGAATGTGTAATAATAATTGTTTCTCACGCGCAAACGATTGTTTCAATGGTTATGTTTTATGAACGATCGCTGGCATTTGCCATTAAATACTTCACTACAATCAATCATCTGCACTTCTACGTTTCCAATTAAAGGAAAATTTAAATTGACAAGAGCTGATCTCGATGGTTTGTAATATTCTGGATGAATATTGATAAAGAAATCAGTGTTTGAGAATAATATAACTGCAAGTAATACGGTAATGCATCATTCCTTACTTGAGGTTTGAAGAGCGACTTATCAGAATGTCGATCTTTACCCCTCTTGTTGTTGTTTATTCCGTTAAGATTCTCATCCATTAACTGAACCATCTTGCAGACCTTCCTAATTTAACTTTCCAGTTGAGTCAGAACTGACGAGGAGTCTTCAGGAATACGAATGGGAAATCTTAGATGTTTTTGAAGTCGCGTTCAAATCCAGAAATAAGTGAACCCATGCAATAAAGCTTGGTAATGTATTCAGGGGCACGTTCTGTTCACAACATTACATGCACGCAATGTTGAACAAAATTATTCAATCTGACAGGAATCGATGTTCGAGTCTTGAGTAGGGTTACTTGGGTATGCTTATACCCAGTTGCAAAACTTTATGTTACGGGGCACTGATATTATGTCATCTATAGGCAAGTTTTTCGTATACATTATCTCACAAAAGTGTGAGGACATCCTTTTACTCACAGAAAATATCTAAAAGGTGTTGAGTAGATAGTAAATAGAGTTAACAAATGTTACAGATGAACTTTTATTTTAGTGAAGAGTACACACTCACTCATTTACACAATGTCTCAACAAATATCCTTATCAGGAGGTGCAAGATTACATTCCTCTGTTAAGTAATCCACCGTCAAAAGTGGAATTGTCAACAATGACAGACCAAAATAATATCAGCCATCAATGAAACAACAACTTTCGATGATCCACAAACAAATATGAAGTTCTGTTACACGGTGGCGACTTGGCGACTGCCAACACTTTAGTCTGCACTCTTGCTCAGTTAGAATAGAAATAATCCCAAATCCCATATATCTTCAGCAAAACTTGTCTGACAGCATTTATTAATTGCCACTGAAGTTTAATTCAACCATAGGAAATGAAAGAAATCGAGATCTGCTCGGCTAAAATAAGGAGTTTCAACTTTTCATTCACACTTCCACTTTCCTACCTTTCATCTGAGAGAATGAAGAAATACCACATTTGACGAGGTACTTAAGTCACAGCTGCTCAGATGTGAATGAGTCTACGAGACTAGAGAAGACAACGCGAACCACTCAATTTGTCATTATTTAAGCAAACAGTGGGAAGATAATGAGCACTGAAGGTCTTTCATGTATCTCTTTTTATTCTCTGCTTTATTCTGCAGCACTCTTGCTTGTTCTGGCTGATTGTGTGGGTTACTAAAACTGAAAGTTGACGAGATGGTCCTTCATTCACCATTAGGAGTGTGAAAAAAGGACAAATGCATAAAACCTCACTCATCCCTATGCAAAACATACAAGTACAACAATACAACTACAAAATACACCCACGCACGGCAGTTCCTTATAAATATTTCTACTATTCGTGTGTGAGGATCACAATCTCACGCAGGGGTAGATCTATTATGATGTACGATTAGATAGCTAACTTTTTGATTATATTATTATGATGTATGATGCAGCTTTATCCTGCGCACTTGTTAACTGTAACAAGTGACGCTACTTGAGACGAAATCTTTGTTGAATGGTTCAAGAATCAAGTTTGATGGGACAGTATGCAGTGATAGTATAAATGTCACTACTGGTCCCTGAATATAAAGTAGCCACCCTTTGCTAAGGTTTGAGACGAGTGTCTTTTAGAGAGGTTTAAGATGAACTTGAACAGGAGAGTTATGAACTAAAGAGTGTGGTAAATATGATGATTTTGATTGTTTCAACCGTGAGCCCGTGACAGATAACGCAGATGACCATCCTTCTTCTTCCTCCTCCTCAGATCGACTATTCAAAAATTCAAGAGAAAAAAGGCACAGGGACTCAGAGATGGTTACGCAAAGACAGCAGACGGCTGGCAGTCAGGCGATGGTTGAATCTGATGGAGAATCACATCATCTTCCCTTATCCGTATCATCTCTCTGAGTGGAGGTTCCTTCCTCAGTATAAAACGAGCCAATCCTTTTCCTTTCTATCTTTTTACTACCTCGCAACCCCGTAAAGACAACAATGTTAAATGGAAGTTCTGTTCTTCGATTCATTCATATTCATGCAAAGCAAGTTTACCACGAAGGTGGATCATCTAAGACTTTTCCTAAAAGAGACGGAGACTTCTTTTGAAGTTGAATGAAGAAGTATTGTTTACAATCACTACAACTTGAAACATACCTCAGGTTTCATCTCTGCCCTTCTTTTCTGTATCACATTTCATCTTCCGATGCATTCGACATGAACATGAATTCAATTTAGTCAAATAACCCTCACGTTCATTACAGCAGGAGACAGCGTTATTTCTTTTGTCAAACATCTCCGTCACATTCTCACATTGTCCTGCGCCAAAAGACTATACAGCCCAAGTAACGAATTTATGCTGAGCATTACAAAGGTAATTTTTTATTTCGACGAATGAAAATAGAAAGCTACAGGGAACAGAAGAAAAGCGGAGTGTTTCTTTGCAATATGCAATGGAGCTTTTTCTGCGAGTGTTCCTAAATCCATCTTAATGTTCTACATTCCGTTTCAAAAGTCATTTGTCACAATAGATGAAGGCTTCTTACAGATTTATCCGCAGTTGCTTGTTGTGGCTTGCAGCAAACAACCATTGCAACTTGCAACTCTATTACAGTAGCCAAATGCATTCAAATCTAAATATAAACACCCAGGTATTTCTTCAAGGAAAAAACCTACAACTATGAGAAATATGCACCCGCGGTGGCGTGAAAATTATCGCTATTTTAACTCAGGGGCTAAAAATGCGATTCTCCTCGAAAACTGTCAGTTTTAACTCGACTGACGGATTGAACATACTACTAATGCTTGCTTGAATCAAGTCTACAGTTAAATAACAGCATAAATAAATAAATGTGAGCCGAACATAACACATAAGTCGAGCCTATATTGTCGTACAGATGTGCTTTACTCTTATACATGTATATGGCTTTACTTTATAATTATAACTTTCGATTTCAAGGTTTCTGTTATTTCTCACTTGTCAGAAATAATAATAGTTTCGAAAATATTGGGTTTCGTTTAGGTAAATCAAAATCCATGAGACAGTGTGCAGCAGAGTAATAATTATTACTTCAGATCAGAGCATTGTAATTTCAGTGAGTTGTTACTCCGCCTTGATATATATTGACCCTTCTGTAGTCTACAACCATCACAGGAGACTAAATGGCAGATTTATTTGTGACTTTAAGAGCAAATTGATAGGCTAATTTTATCTCATCACATACTATTAGAATATATCCTCCATTTTATGACATATTTCGAGTTTTGATAAACCTAATAAATCAATTAGACACCCTGAATATTCATATTCTTAACAACCAGAGGCAGTGGAGTGCGGACACACAGACGCAACTAGATGAATGAATTCAACTACGTCGACTGCATCCAGCCAGCTTAGGTATTTTAAATGTGATTGGAGACCGATTGTAGTGATCATAAAAGTGGTGCCACAGTGCCACCACAAGCCACGATGAGCAGATGAATCTACAGCAGATTATAGCAACAGAAGGTGATTAGGTGGTGACTGAGGATGACTGATGATGGACGGTCTAGGCATTCATTCAGGGCACAAGGCGAAATAAAGACCACGAGCGAATTATGGTAATTAGCAAATTACTAGAGCCCAAAGTATAGCATGCGAACAGTTTGATGATGTGCAGATTGTGCACATGCAAAATGTAAGTGCGAATTGGGAATAATGTAGGACACTAGTTATTTTATGTTACCCTAAAACTTAATCAACAACTCATAACTTGCCAATGTTTTTTGTGCTTGCTACAGTAATCTACACACGAATCTTAGATAGTAATCACTCCAATGGAAACGAAGGAATATTGCAGATTGTAAGCAAGAGACCCGTTGTAGCGTTCCATTAGAGGAGGGTCGTGTAAAACGTAAGTTTCTGAGCTTAAGCTAACGTGATGTACCTCATCGTTGACAATCATGCCATTCATGTCCACTTCCAATTTCAATCGTGAGTTGGAGATGACCACTAAAATTCACTCAAGGTACATTTTTCACTTACTAAATCACTGAGCTAAATATGGACATACTAATTAATGTTAACTATTGTTAACTTGAAGTGCATGGCAAATCTGCAAAAACTACGGACGAATAGTTTATGCGAATTTTCCCACACTGTTGCTACAAAAAAAGAATAACAATAACAACCTCAGAGAGTGGAGATGCAGAATATTTTGATTATTCTGTCAGAAGCGAATTGCCAATTTTTCTAATTGCGTAATGAACTGGACGAGTAACTTTTACTGGACTGAATTAACTGAAATCATCAATTGGATTGAACATGAATACAAACGTGTGAACGTACGAATGAAATTTGTGAGCCCATCTAATTTATTAGCTCGCTCACTCATTACCAGTTTAATTAGCGATTTGAATGTAGATGGTTGGCAATTGCTTTTTAAACACCAAACCATCTTTCACAGTCTTCCGTGTGGGCTAAAACTGCCCAAGAACAATGCATTTTGCTTGTAAGTTTTTCACTCAAAATAACTCAGGCAGGATTAAATGTATACAATATTTATCCTTCAGAGATTCAGAGATCTTTTCAATATAATATTCGCATTAGTGTGCATTTGATTAGCATTCTAATATAAAAAATGAAGCTCACAACATGTTACAACTTACAACACTAGCAAGGCTCACTATTAATCATGAATGTTGTTGGTTTGCCTTTTGAGCTCAGAAAATAGGAATCAGAATTGCAAGCACAATTACACTTTACACTTATCGTTTAGTGGAAGGGTGAAGTGGCAAAAACTGATATTTACAAAGATCTGACATCGACCACCTTTCAGCCTAAACTGTGTTTGCGAATATTAATGTCAAAATGTCAATATAACTGGGACACTGAAACATATCACTGAAATTTATTTCCCTTTCAGTCCAAGTGCAACACAAGAAAGTTGATTTGTAGGTGATTTCTACTCTAACAAAGTCGGTTGTTCGCAATGGTTTTGGTGAAAACGTCCCAATCTTTACGACCGCACTATGACGGGAGGCATTAAACATGCATTAATTTTAATGACGACGCACACTCCGCTCCGGTTGGAAGTAGAACTATAATAAGTGACCTTGTCGCCCTTTTCTAAAAACTTATAGTCATCCCGATCTCCTCTTAATCACATACCCAAGTCTTGCAAAATAGTTTTATATCTCTCAGATTTCAAAAGAAAATACAATAATTATGCTATCCTGGGGCGTTGATTAATATTTAAGTAACATTAGAAAGCAATAACACGCATAGAATCAGGTGCAAAGGTAGATTGAAATTTCGCAGATGAGGTATATGTGATAGGCGATGTAATCGATTGAAGTCAGAAAAAATGTGGTGATTGGTGGTGATTGATTTTCACCAGTGATCAAGTCAAGAAGGTCTAGTTGAGGAAAATTTACGAGACATCATGAAACAGAGTTTGGGTAAGGTACATGATGAAGATATGAAGAATGAAATGAATCCAAAAGTTAATCTAGTCTTAATATCGACCTCAATATCCAATTATTTGTTTGTGGTTTAAGACAATAATTTCTCAGTTGACTAGTATACTCTGCTAGCAGTTGGCAGAGCTTTGTTGTTGGTTGTGCGAAATCTTGTATCATCACCATCTAAATCTGCAAGACTGCAAGAGTGAAATCAATTTGATTTTACATCTTACTATACGATATTAATCTTCTTCCTTCTTCGTACACACGGCAGAGTATCCTCACAGAAATAAAACGTGTTTCTACTGCAATGAGTCAAGTGAGTCAAGTCTAAAAAGAGATATTAGAGACATAGAGATTACTGTATTGTAGACATTTTTCTGTATTCTGTATTGTAGCTGTGACGTCATGAGCAAATTACAGTACAATCTTACAATCACAATACAAGGTTATAAACATGGTCTCTTTTTGTACTATACTCTGAAATTTTAAAT
>JAQGAB010001261.1:0-17675 GCA_034696565.1 Isotomurus graminis
GATTGCCAATGAAATTAGGTACAGATTTGATGGAGTTCGGAACGGGAGATGAGTGAACCAAACCAGAAGGACGAGAGCATTTCCTAATATAATTGTGGCCACCACGGGAATTGCTACAAGAAGGTAGGGGATGTTTCTGGTTGTAACCAAACCTGGAACAATTTTGGAGACGTTGTCGAACAATGAGCCAGTGGAGATTGTAGATTCACCGGTGAACAAGGTGTAGTTCTGGGCAAGTTGATCTTCGTCGTCTGTTAGCATACTGATGTTATTGAACGCCATTAAAGTGTCAGGTGGAATATCCTAATAGTGAAGTATTTAAGAAGAAAGAATTTTACAACCCGGATCAGATCTTATTCGGATGATAAATGAAGTCAAGTGGAAAAGTTTAGAGAATTGCTTCTTGTAAATGAAATCTGAGAATGCGAGTAAAGGCTTGGAGTTGAGTGGACACTTTCTTTTTGAATTTTTTCGAAGGAAATTGCTGCAATCAAGTGAGGGTTACCAAACTGTCCTAGCTTGATCGGCCTTAAGCTGACGTTTAAAAGTTAAACAAGATGCTGTGGTGTAAGGATTAGAAAACGTTTTATGTTCTTAATATCGGCTTTTCATGTTTTACGACGTTTGGAATTGTGGTAAATGGAGATACGAGAAGCAGTGTTGAAAGATAAGAATTTAAAATTTCTCTGTGCAGTGGGATTTCTTTATGAAGGTTCAATTTTTATGTGCAATGGGAGACAGAAAAATGAGTCTTAGATCCGTTGCAAATAGGTCGCTGAATTTTTTGATGTTAATTGGCCAGCGATTTAATAAGGTAGACTATACTGGGTTACAAGTTACTTCTTGTCTTCTAGAAGTACTTATTCTTACGTACAAAGTAAGTCTTATTTGAGTTTATTAGAAGAGGTGAGAGACTACAAGTGTTACATACATTTGTCATCCAATTAATTCTCACAATAAAGTTAGCGTAAATAGGTTTACTTATTTTCTAGCAAGTCCAGTCAGCTTCCTCTAATTTTGACCCTACTAAAATAAAGCTTCGTTAAATTCCTCTCCTGTTTCTTTCTTTCTTGTAAGTAAGTAATTATTTCTTCTTAGAAGATGGTAATTCATGTTGTGTTGTTTAATGCTCAATAGTTTTCCAAAAAACAATTATTAATGTCATATTCAAAGCAAATAATCTAACTGATGAGACAATATTTATAAACTCGGGATAAACATTTATGGCTAACGCTAACAAGATAATAACATGAATTAACCTAAGCTAATCTTGGAAGTTTATTTAGTTCAAAGTAATTCACAATCTTAAGTGTTCCATTTGAGTTCAAACCTTGGTTGCTGCATTTATTTGTGCTGTAAATTAGTTCAGTAGTTAACGACAGTGTGTGAATTTGATTCAAACTTTTAGCCTGGTTATATTCCATTTGCGATGATGATGATTCCAAGTTAAAAGGATGATTTGGCAAATACAATTACCAAATGGTAATTTTATATTTAATCCAAACTTGTGAGTTATAATGGACACGTCCGTATACGCATTTTCTTGACAGATAACCAGATAATACATCATTGTTAATGCAGTTAGTTTCTGTTTGAGATTACAAGAATATAATTTTAAAAGATAATTAGTCACTTCTAATGTACTTGAAATAAGGCATGTATTTATCGCGTCTCTAAAAATCATTGAATCGTCTCCATCTTTTAATTATGCTGTCTCTCATGAATTTGTCCCCATGGAATGAAAATATTTGTCTCTATAATCATGGAAATCATCCCTAAATATACAAATACCAGTACTGCCTTATTGATAGTACTGGTTGTTCGCGATTTGTTCGAAGAGTGGGAGGGAGGAATACCCAGTGGGGAAATAATCATCAAATAGTGTTTAATCCATTTTAAAATTAAATTAAGAAAGATGATGAGTGAGAGGAAGGAAATGATGAGTACAATCTTATTACTTAATTTTAGTCCTATAATTACTCTTCTTACTTACTTATCGTACTCCTTCCAAAGATTTGGGAAGGCCACTTTAAATATCGGGGGCAAGCCCCCGAACCCCCAGATAAATAGCTAGTGGTCAACAAAATTATTGATTTATGATTGCGTCTTGAAACAAGACAAGTACAACTACTAAAGTCTACCTGGACTTTGGTGGTGGCCCGAGTGCGATAGCGGCCCACGCCATTGGAGACGGCAACAGTCGTGACCTGCGCTATCGCTTAGGTCACTCCTTCGCCGCCTCCAATGACGCGCGCCACAATCGGGGGAGTGGTCCTTGATGGCTACGACAGCTAATGAAATAATATTATTCTGTTAGGTGAAAGGGTATAGTGGGTCAATTGAAAAGTGTAAGTGGCTTGACGAAACACCACCAGAGAGAGAGTGGCAACACTAGTCGTCTGGAGACAATACAATATAATAAGGGCTATATTGTAAGATTTATGGAGACGCTTTGTATCATAGAGACGATTTCTTTTTAATGGAGACGTTTTAATGAAAAATTAGAGACGCAATAAATATATTCCTTGAAATAACAATAAGTAAAATGATAGTAATCAATCACTTAAGAGAATTCTACAAGTATCCTAAAAATGTGAGGATTAAAGGTTACTGGATCACATCATCTGGATCGTTTGTTATTGTTTTAGAATCACACAAGTTTATTTCAGACATTTTAGAGATGTTTTAAGTATTAAGTACTGAGTTTCAACACTTAATAGGTTGTAGAAAGTGTCGTCCAGCTCCGTTTCAATTCTCGGTGTCACAAATTTATTAATAATGCATCTAGTCATTTAGGATCTTGATGACGAATGCGGACAGTTCATTGGTGTAGGTTGTCTTCCGTACGATGTGGTTATGCAGATTGGTAAATTCAGTTGTAAATATTAACGGAGTCCATGTGGATAGAACTTTAACGATAGGTGATATTATGCTGTCGATATATCCGTCTTATTTGGACTGGTTGAGCTCGTTTCAACAGGTCCACTATGACTTTACTGGTGAAAAGGTCATGTCCCCCTGAAAACGAACCCTCAATTCTAACTCAAGTGTTACAGTGGGCTTTCTAGGTATGTAAACTTGGGCTTACTTTTCAGAAGAATATTCTGCAGCCTGGTTTCCGGATCTGTTGTTTCCGACACGTTTGTGTGGAAATTGATGATAATTTCAGCAATAAAATAACCAGCGATGGTTGCAGAGACCAGAAGGAAACCAAAGCGGACCCATTCACTCCAAATACGGATAGCAGAACGTAACGTATCTCCAAATCCAACCATCATAACGATTTGTTCCCACATTCTCCGTGACGTTGGCCAAGTCAAAACACTTGTTAACTCCTCCGTGACTTGCTGAGGTACTGAAGAGCATAGAATGTTTGACTGGCTTGTTGAACGATATAGAATAAATGAACGTGGTGAATACAAACTAGGGTTTGTAGTGCTTAATAAAAATAGAACTAACACCGAGTAGACTCTTATGGCCCAGTCAATTTTGCAACTTGTGAGTAATTTAAGATACAAATATTCCTTACAGTTAAATTATTCCTCAGTTATGAGTCTCTAGCACTTAATGTAGACGCCAGTTTCTAATTTTGATAACAGTGTATTCTTTACCAACATAACTTTTTCACATTAAACCCCCATTTAAGCACTCTGTTGCATCGATTTCGAACTTCTATACGATGACCAAAGTTTCTCTAAATATTAATATCTTGTGACTGAAAGTTGTGGAGAGGAGTCAAGCCCTGTTTGGCCTCCATTGTCGATAATTTTAACAATTCCTTTGACACTTAAGCACTACGCACGAGTAAGTTAAGCATGTGACAGTCACCAAACTCAAGGTGTACAAGCACAATCGCGTTTGCTAGTAGTGGGCCAAGTTTTAGCTTGATCGAATTAAAAGTGTAGGAGATATTTAATCGCAAAGTTGGAAGTAGGCTATGGATCGAAAGACGCCACACGTGATCCTATAAGTCCAAATTGACTGGGCTAAAACTAAAGTGAAATACATAGTGACTAGGCATGTGGCTTAAGGCGGTGGAGATTATGCTATATGTTATTTGTGGTGACAGGGAAATTTTCTATATAAAGTCTCTCGAGTGTAGCTAAGGGTTGTAATGTCTATTTATAGGATATGTAGGCACCTTTTTAAAGGAATTTGTGTTTGATTCAATGAATGCTAACAATTGTAAATACTTTAGTGTTGTTTGTTTAATATAGAGTCTCACCAATTCATGTTAAAATATTCAATGTGCCCTTAAATTGAGAAAAGCGGTACGTAAAGTCTTCGAGCTTTGTGTAAGTTCTGTATAATTCATTCTAAGGATAGGAAAATGCTTCTTACATTCTCCGTGGCCTTTGACAAGCGTAAAATACTTTATCTTTTCTAGAAACTGCTGCTTTAATGGAAGGCGTAGAAGAGTTCAGAATTACTTCAGAGTAATAATCGTAAGAGTTCAGAGTTCTTTACTATCCCGATTAGTGTGCAAAGCTTTGAAGAAAAGTTCTGCGTACTGGAGAATTATTTTGCAGGTAAAATAAACAGCAATGTTAGCGAGACCAAAGTAAAATAAAATGGGTCAAGATATCTCCATTTCAGGATAGAGTATCTTGTGCCTCCTGGACCGTCAGGTCGTATAAATTTCCTCTGGATACAGATTTCGAAGATACACAGATACCAGACCGATAATGACTTTAATTTTCAGTAATTTAATTGTCACGCATGTCTCTTCAAAATCGTGACATGGTTAAGTGCTGAATTGTTTCATTTTTAACATTGAAACATGAATTGGTCAAAAGTTCTATTACGGAGGTAATTAAGTCACTTGAACATCTTCTGAAACGTCGCAGATGTTTCTTACTAAACATTTTATGGTTTGTCCGCCATAAATTGTTGGAATGTATAATTGTGCATGTAGAAAATATCTTACATGACTTTTCTTTACTGAGGCATTCTTTATTCGTGTATAAGACTCCTATAATCAAATCTAAGCAGGGATTAAATAGGTGGAATGTTTTAGTGAATGATCAACTCAGTAAAGCAGATTTTAAACCCCTTGAGTTTCACGTTAATCAATCTACAGAATGATTACATGTAATTAAAACATACTTGTTCATCAATCCCTGACGATTTTTCCAGAATCTGAATGTGTTTAATGGATGGAAAAAAGGTGATTTAACGAGTTTTAAAAAGGTGGGAATAGACAACTGTCTAAAAATAGTTCACGAAAAAGGTAATTATAAATATTTATACTCGTTTAAGAAATTGTAAACTAACAAAAGAATGCAAGTTTACGAAGTGCTCTATTGTGTTATTAGAAATTGAAAAAACATTCAACATGCCTCACAGGTCGGTAGAAGAAAGAGTGAGAGGTAATAGTTTTTGTGTCATGTGAGAGAATGCGGTTTAGAAAGGTACAAGTCGCCTATTGAATGCATTTTTCACCTGTCTCATTTCCAAATGTTCCCTTACTCGCAAGTACTTTAGTACGTTGTTTACCTGTAAAGTCCTCCTGAAAAACCAACAGTGCACTTCCTGAACTTACGTTGGCATAGCCTACGAAAATGGATAAGAATATTCTCGAGTGTTATTTCTGCCCTAAGTCGTACAATTCCTCCTACAGAATACGTAATTTACTTCTCCATACGCGACGTCACACAAACGAAAATCCATACAAGTGCGAAAAATGTGAGTGCAGGGAGTTTAGGTCATCTTATTTGCTGAAATACCACAGAAAGAAAGTACACAAGGACGACCAACGTATCCAAAACCTACAGTGTAGGTTGTGTTTCCGAAAGTGCAAATCTCAAAGGCAAAGATTGCAGCATGAAAGAGACGCCCATGGTTTCAGATTCAAATGTAATTTGTGTAACAAAGATTGTGTGTCACATTCAAGACTGAAATCCCATATTCTGTCACACACTAGAGAAAAACAATTCTCGTGCTATTTTTGTGTCAGTCCACAACTGAATTCCTTTACAAGATTAGACCATTTACAACTCCATTTAAACTCGCATCATTTGTTTGAAAAACCTTTCAAGTGTTCAATGTGCAAATTTAGAGCCCTAACTCACAATGCTCGTAAAACCCATCTTAGGATTCATCATGGAATTGGGATTATTCAAAGAGGCACTTGTCGAATTTGTGGAAAAGTGTTGTCAAAAAACCATTTAAAAACACATAAGATTCTTGTACACAACCAGTCTGCTGTTTGCTCACACACGTGTTATTTTTGTAACAGAAGGTTTGGGTTCTTTTCTGCGTTGAATGTGCACATGAATGTACATACCAACGAACAACTTTTTAAATGCATACAATGTAAGTATTCTGCAGTGACTGAGTGCAAAATGAGTCGCCACATTAAAACGATACACAGACCATTGTTAATTGCATGTGAATTATGCTCCGAAATATTTCGATACAGCTCAGAACTTCAAAAACATGTAAAAGAGAGTCACGTTGCTCAGAATAGGCATTGTGTTTGCTACTTTTGCAAAGCAAAGTACACAGGGATATCAGCTATGCATAGTTTAAAACAGCATTTGTCTTCACACACAAAGGAGCAATTATAACTAAACAAGTATTTTGAAAGAGCGTATTTTGGTAGCGTTATTTAATTGAATCCGAGTATAATAAAAATTATCATGTGTTTGAATTAAATGACATGGTGACATTTGTTGGTTGTCAATAGTAGTGATAGTGACTAGTTAATACGTTAATAAAACCTCTGTTTAAATTTGTATGCCTTTTACAAGATAATAGGATAAAGACTATTTGTGCACGATTAAATGGACCTTATACTAACTTTACGTTGCATTGTTAGAAAGGAAATAGATCCTGTCATGTAAAGTCAGATGTTAATTGAATTTGTACATGAATGATTGTAATTGCTTACAATATTCCGCTAATGTTTCATTTAAAGTGTTTCGTTCCCACTTAAGCATTTACTGAGCCCAAGAGTGTAATAAAGAATATACGATTCTTAAGTTAAAAAGTGTAGTTCGCAATTAATGTGTTTCGCTGAATGAAATAACATTTAAACCATGTTCTCACACCAATAAAGGTAATTATGTGAATCTACAATTGCTGTGTCCACACTGTTTATGATGAAGTGAAAGGACAACGAAAGCTGATTACGAAACACGGCAGTGATTACGGCAGTAGCCAGGAAAGTACCGTGTCAGATTGAAATCCAGTGTGATGACATAAAGTCTCCTGTTCCATTCCATCAGTCTGATACTTATCCAAATAATTTAAGGAACATGAGTAATTCATTAGTGTTGGCCGAGGGCAACCCCACCCCTCTTGTATCTGCATCTTCTCTTTGAATTCTTTACTGCTACATAATTCCCAGAAGTCAGCAAAGTTAGTTACTACATCAGACAGAAGCCTTGGGAAGAACAACATGTCAAATGCAGTGATTGTTCTAAATCTTTCACAGGTATTTTTAAATAAACTTCAAACTTCAGTGTACGTGAAAGTGAAAGTAGTATATGTATGTAGTGTTAGGAGGCCCTCCTTACGGAGAGCTCCGCCAAGGCCCGGCAATCAGCCTATGGCGAATATATTGTTAAATATCAGCTGTTTTAGTTTTACATAGTCTTTTTACACTGAAAATATCTGGTCTTTCGACTAAATTACAAGATCATTTAATATATCATAAGATATTATACTTCATGTTATATGTTCTTTAAGATGTAACAACCCCTTATGGAGATTTCTTATTTAATAAATAATAGTAATAAATATTCTGTCATTCACGTAGTTATACTTATGCATATATAGTTAGGCTTAGAGAAAGATAGGATTAGTGAGAGAGATAACTACCAGAAAGATACATTCAACATACATGATAACTTTTACATTTGTTTTAGAAATATGAAAGGATATTATTAAGCGTTATTTGCTAAAATTAACTGATTCGTTGAATACTGTCAGCACTGGATTGATAACTTGTTTGGTAAAAGTTTGGGCAGTACCCCAATATATCTGAATTAATTAATAAGCAAACGAAGGGTAGTACGCATAATATCTCCGATATAAAGCTAGAAATAAGTTGTGAATCGTAAGTGAACTATAATTTTTTTCTACTTTCTAATAACCGAGTCATAACTTTAGGTATTCATTACAGACTGTAACGTAAACCAAAATTGTAATTGTAATAAAATTGTGGCTATCACAATGTTAACTGATTCTTTTTTTAATTCTTTAGACATTTATGGCTGTTATTGCATAACTATTTGCCTAATAAACGACAATTTTTGGTGGCTAGATAATGACTTTCCAGTAACGGATTGCAAAATAAGTACTCCATACGTCGCATTAAGTCATCTCGCAAATATTTAATACTATTCTTTAAGTAATACGTAAAAACGTAGTTGAAATTACCGAATTGTACATTTCTGTGCTCTTTCTTGGGTAAAACCGCGCATAAAAATGTGCATAACTCTTATAGACTCTTAATTAAGATATTTAAAATAAAATAATATCTGAATATTTTTTATGGAAATCTAGACAGAGAAATCATGCAAGTGGCAGCTGTAACATTTTTGTCCACAGAATAACAATTCCAGCACGGAACTTTGGCATTCTTGCAGCGTATATCATGGGATTAATGAGAGAGTCAAACTGTCTAATGGCAGCAGCAGTAACGTACATAGAACTTGGCAGTTTAGGTTCGTAAAATGTAACGAACGCATCGTAGAATGAGACCAAATTCCAAGGAAGCCAGCAAAATATGAACTCTCCAGAGATGAGTATCATCGTCACGATAAATCTTTTGTCTCTGGCATTAATTAGTTTCGATTCCTTCTGGTCAGCTGTGACGGCAACGTGAAATTCCGTTATGGTTGCTTGTGAAAAATCTGTAGAATCAAACCGAATATTTTTATTGCCGAATATTTAATGTTCTTTCCGGTACCAGTGCTCGCAGTTGGAAGTTCTAAATTCAGTTCCGCAGTGTTTGTTCCATTGTTTTCGTGTAAGGTTTTCCGTTGTTTCAATTTCTGATAAACTGTTGGGACAGAGAGTACAATAAATAAACAAAATAAGAGAAGTTAAGTTAAAATATCACTTCTGGAGTAGGCGAAGATAATAAATCCGGCTGGAATCCAAAATGAAGTGGAGCAGAATTGAAAAACCCTGTAGGGACCTTTCCTGCAGGCGCAAGCAACCTGAGCAGTCCTGTCTAAAGACACCTGTTCCCAGTTTAAGACCATTGGAGTCATCAGCTACCCTGAAAGCATCCAAATGACGAACAGCTTCCTTGCCACCGTTTTGAAAGATTTCTCAAGAATGAACGAGATCCTTTGAGCCACAATTCGGTATCTGTCCATGGAGATTGCAACGAGGTGAAGGGCTGTGACCGTATTTAACATGAAGCTAGTTGTTAACCAGATTTTGCATGGAATAAGTCCAAACGTCCATTGCTTGATAAACGTGGAATACACTGCAAAGATAGAAAGGAAGCCAACGAGAAGGTCTGAGATTGCCAATGAAATTAGATACAAATTGGATGGAGTACGGAACGGGAGATGAGTGAACCAAACCAGAAGGACGAGAGTATTTCCCAATATAATTGTGGCCACCACGGGAATCGCTGCAAAGTGCTAGGGGATGTTTCTGGGTGTAACTAAATCTGGGGCAATTGTGGAGATGTTGTCAAACAATAAGCCAGTGGGGATTGTAGATTCGTCGGTGAAGAACGTGTAGTTCTGGGCAAGTTGATCTTCGTCGTCTGTTAGAATACTGATGTTTATGAACGCCATTGAAGTGTGTCAGGTGGAATATTCCAATAGTGAAGTATTTAAGAAGAAAGAATTTTGAACAAGGATCAGATCTTATTCGGATGATAAATGAAGTCAAGTGGAATAGTTTAGAGACTTTCTGCTTGTAAATGGAATCTGAGAATGCGAGTAAAGGCTTGGAGTTGAGTGGACACTTTCTTATTGAATTTTTGCGAAGGAAATTGCTGCAATCAAATAAGGTTCACCACACTATCCTTGCTTAATCGGTCTTAATCTGACGTTTAAAAAGTTATACAAGATCCTGTGTTGAGTTACGTTGATTAGAGACCGTTTTTGCTTCCTTATTTCGGCTCCTAACTATAACGTTTGTAATTTTAGTACATGGAGATACAAGAAGCGGCGTAGAAAGATTAAAATTTATTATTTCTCAGTGCAGTCGGATTTCTTTATGAACGTGAAATTTTTCTTTAAGATGGGAGACAGAAAAATGAGTATTACATCCGTTGGAGATTAAGACGCTGAATTTGCTTGATGTTCATTGATCAGAATTAGAATTAGATCGACTGCACAGGGTTACAACGTACTTTTAAGTCTTATATGACCTTATTAGGAAAGGCAGGTCACTTAAAGTGTTACATAAGTAGCCATCTAATTAATACTTTTACAATAATATTTAGTAAATAGTTTTTGTAGTATAGTAGTTTGGTTTAGTTTTTAGCAAATCCACTCATCGTCTTCTAATTTTGACGCTACTAAAATAAAGCCTGGTTAAATTCACCTCCTGTTTCTTTATTGTCAGCTACACGCAATATCTTCTAAAAAGAAGGTTTTTACTATTGCGTTATGCAATGCTCAATAGTTACCCACAAAACAATTATTAATGTCATATCCTGAGCAAATAACTTAACTAATGAAACAATTTTTAATTGAGGCAAGCAATTATGGTTATGACTAACAAGATAATAACATAGTCAAGCTAATTCTGGAAATTTAATGAGTCGAAAGTCATTTTTTTATTTATTTTAAGTCTCGCATTTTACTTTAAACAGTTGTTAAGGCTTTATTTGTGTTGTAAGTTTGTTGAGTTGTGAACGACATTGTGTGGATTTGATTTAAGTTATAAGTCTGCTAATTCCATTTGGGATGAAAGGGATGAGGGAAGAGATGTCCAAATTAAGAAGGATCATTTGACAAATACAATTAACAAATGGTTGATAAAATTTAATCAATAGTTTTGAGTTGCAAGAGATAAGTACTCATAATTATTTTCTCGGCAGTTTCAGTATGAGGTCAAGTGAATACAATTTTAATAAAAGATAATTAATCACGTTTAATCTACTTGGAAAAACAATAAGTAAAATTCTGACAGTCGCTTAAGAGAATAGTATAAGTGGCTTAAAAATGTTAGGATTAATCTGTTGATTTTTAGTTCGCATTCACGCAAGTTTATTTCAAACATTTTAGGCATTTCAAAACTATTAAGTATTGAGTTCCAGCACTAAATAGGCTGAAAAAAATGTCATCCTGATCCGTTTCTATTCTTGGTGTCACAAAATAAGGAACAATGTCTACCGTCCTTTGGTGAGGGATGGCATCCTGATGATTGGATTACGCAGATTAGTAAATCCGTTAGTATATTTTGAAGGAGTGCGCGTGAAGGTAACGTCAACGGTAGGTAATGTTATGCTGTCGATATATCCGCCTTATTTGGGCTGGCTTAGCTCGTTTCAAAAGGTCCACTATGACTTTACTGGAGACAAGGTCATGTCCTCCTGAAATCGAACCCAAAACTTTAACTCAAGCTTTACAAAAGGCTTTCTTGATATGTAAACGTGGACTTACTTTTTAAAAGAATATTCTGCAGCCTGGTTTCAGGATCTGTAGCTTCTGACAAGTCTGTGTGGAAATTGATGATTATTTCCGCAATAAAATAACCGGCGATGGTTGCAGAGACCAGAAGGAAACAAAGGCGGGTCCATTCCCTCCAAATCCGGATAACAAAACGTAATGTGTCTACGAATCCTACCATCATAGCTATTTGTTCCCACATTCTCCGTGACGTTGACCAAGTCGAAAGCACCTTTTAACTCCTCAGGGATTTGTTGAAGTACTGAAGAGCAAATAATAAATAATGTTTGGCTGGTTTGTTGAACGATTTGAAATAAATGAGCCTAGTGAATACAAAATAAACTTGTTGTGTTGGGTAAAAATAGAACAGAGTGGAATACATAGTGACTACTCATGTGGTTTAAGGCGGTGGAGATAACGCTAAAGTAGTAATGGTGGAATGGAAAAAATCTATAAAAAGTCTAGAGAGTACGCCAACAGTTGTTATGTCTATTTATGGGATGCCCCCTTTTTGAAGGAATGTTTGTTTAATTCAAAGAATGCTAACAATTATAAATGCTTTATACTGTTTGTCCGCTAAACAAAGTGTCACCATTTCTTGTGAAAGTACTAATGATGCCATTAAAGTGAGTGGTATGCAAAGTCTTTGAGCTTTGTATATGTAAGATGTATGATTTATTCGAAGGGTAGGGAACTGCTGTTTGCATTTTTCGAGCCCTTTGACAAGCGTAGATAACTTTCGAACCTCTTCTGGGAACTGCTGCTTTAATTGGAGGCGAAGAATAATGTGCGACTAGCTTGTTGAAGTACTCGAATTAAAAAAAAGACTACTGAATACAAAATAAGAATGACGTTCGGGGTAAAAGTAGAATGAAGTGGAATACTTAAAACCACAGCTGTTCTCAAGGAATTCAAGACTAATTCTACAACAAGTATAAAGAACCCACGTCTATTCTTGAAAGTATGTATTTATGTAAATGAATAGGTTGGACCCTTGGCAGCATATAGAATAAATACATAGAATAAATAGCATAAATAGAATACTAAATGTGTTTGGAGTTAATGAAATGTCACAGGATAATGTTAAGTGCATAATTAATTAATGTGGGTTGTGATTTTAAGTTATCAATGTGAGACTTGCAATCGGTGTGGACAAAGATGACGAAATTAACTAGACAATTAGTTTTGGCGATGGTTTTTACATTAGTATATCTTGTTCACTTGATGAAATCTTTTAAATCAAACATTGCTTTGGGCACTTGGAAGGTTACTATTGTGTTGGTTTTGGGTGGACTTAAGTTTATCCTATGTATTAGAGGGAATCTATACGAGTAAGTCAGATATAAAGCATCATTTGCATTAAGTGCATTTCGATGTTTTTTCTCTAAACTTAACCACTTGTACTAAATACCAATACAAACAAAAAACTTGTAAGTACGCATAGTTTTCTGCACAATAAATGCATTGACTGTTTAAAATTGTACCCAGAATTTGTTTATTTTATTACATTCTATAAATAACTCAAAGTTAAATGTTTAAAACATTCGTTTCGCAATGTTTTTCAGGGATTTTAATTTCGGAATTAGTAATACTGAATTCTAAAGACTATTTCGCAGACTACGAAAGAAATTTTGATTAGTAATTATAGTTCCTATAATAGATGACTCATAGTCATTGTCCTAATGTATTTAATTAATTGACAATAATCAGAATTATGAACACAGTGCGATAAGTGGAAAACAACTTGTGAAAATGTTTAATGGTTGATCAATATTGTGTGGTCGGCGCCATATAAATTGTGTCAATTTCATTTCATTTGTGTGCAACCGAAATCATTTCGAAAATTTCATTATTTATAACACGTAGGACGGCGGAGAACAACGTTGTCACAATTAAAGAACGTTTAAGCTGCATTTTGAGGTTGAAAATTGGCATTATGACCGCAAAATGAGTGTGAAGCAATCCAAGCAGCTAAACATATTTGCTTACACGTGTAATATGTTTTATTTATTATAAAGGCTAATAACACAGCATATTAATGTTTAATAATGTGCTTCTAAACATGGTTTGTGCGAGGAATTTACATGTTTGCTAGCTAATGGGTAATTGACTAAGAGGTTCTTCATAGAAACACACATAAGTGCTTCAAAATGATTAAAGAGTAATTAAGTAAATATGTCTTGCTGTTCAATGGCGTAAGTTTTAAATATTTGTGTGACCATCATGTGTTTAGTCAATTAGTGACTTAAATATTTAAAACTATTCTTTATGCAATCTCGAATACAAGGCCAATCAGTGGGATGCCAAGTTTTGGCCAATCAATATCTATTTAGACACATCCATACACAAAATTGTTATTGGTCAATTCTATGTAGTGACTAACTGTTCATTAATTCTTCAACTAAGCAGGTTAAACATACTTCGCGAACCTAATTTAAACAAACGAAGACTATTAATAAATTGCTTAGATAGCCAGAACAGAATTAAGTACACGCTTTCTATAAACTGTATCATACCTGAAAACGTGTATTTTGTAAAACTTTTACTTAATATTTCAAAAATGAAGAGGAACAATGCTAATGTGAGTCCAACAGCTAAACTATAGAAGATAGTTTGAAGGTTTCCGTGAATCAAAAGTGGCCTTACTGAATACCGTGATATGCTAAGTGTCCTTTGGCGAGTAAACTGTAATCTATTGACTGCTTCAATAATGCTAAACCATTCTTTTACTTTGTGGTAAACCCCAGATTCAAACAATCTTTGGAAATTCATCGGCAGTTTTGAATGTCTCCGCCTAGTGAAGTACCACCCTACCAATGAGGGAAATATTACGTCTGTCGACGTAAAGAAATTCCTGTCAACGTAATACTTTGAGAGGTGGTCCAGCTCCCAATTAATCTTTGATGTTAAATCCACGTAAACCACCTTGCCACATTGTGATATCTCATTCTCAATGGCATGTGGTAGGAGATGATGGAAGTGTTTGTTTGTTGTAATATTGTCCTGTCCAAACGTTTCTGGCAGCCGAAGTTTATTAGTAAACACGCTTAAAAAGAATAAACACCAAGCAGTCCACACAGAAGACCCACTTGACTCTTTCTGTAGTCCAGTCTGCGGTTGCATTCTCGAAACTGATTTTAGCAGATTGAAGTATTTCTCCATTTCAGACATAGTTATTCGTTTAAGAGGAAAATCAAGAGTAACTCTAACGGGCTGAACAAACTCTGTTTTTATGTCGTCAGCAAAATAACCTGATGGAATAGAAAGGATCTCAAATGAATCTCTTTTTAATTGATCCATACTGTTTTCACTGCATTCTAGGATTCGGCCATTAATACAAGCATGCTCATCGTTAAGAAGTTCAGTGAATCTCTCAATACTAGAATTCCGTAGAGGAGCTGAAACTGTGAAAATTCCAACTCCTTTATATCCATTTGTAAGGACAATAAACGCTAACAAAAACCCGATGATATATAAACGAAACGCTAAGCGCTCTTCAATATTTGCGGGAATAGATCTAGAATTTTCAAACAAGATCGAAAAAATAAGAAGGAGATATGAAACTTGAATCTGGTTCTTGTTATATTGAAGTTTAATTAAAAGTTCAAGAAAAACTGGAATAAATACGGTACCACCAAGAAGTGCAACCCAAACTGGATTTTCTAAAGGTTTATAATACGCTTTGAGTGTATAGTGTCTCTGAGCATAACACGTTAGAAAGCTGTAGGATGTAGAATCTACAGCAACAAAGGAAGAATCACTTCCAGTACTGGACATTAGCATTTTTAAACTAAGGTCTTCAATACTAAAAATAATGTTTTGCTCGGCATAAATTAAAGGAGGACCGTAATACGAGTTTTCAGATACAAACAAGTCATCATCATTTCTATCCTGCCATGCGGTGCCTCTCGAGTCAAAAGTTACATTTAAACATGACGTCAAGGTGCATAAAATATAACGAGAAAAATGACTTTGTGTTTGTCCTCGAAAAATAAAGTTGTTGCTTTTCCATTGAGGTTGGAATTTGATTATTCCGTCAATGAATTTGAATTTGTGTTTTAAAAAAATTACTGCTAAGTTGTCCATCCATGAAATAAAATGTGATTCTCCTTGCCGAGACAATTCACTAGACGAATTTTCATATTTAATGAGCTCACCTGAGCCTCTACATAAAACACAGACGTAAAAGAGACGAGACGATTCACCTAATCCTTCAAACATTATCGAGAATAAAGCCATGTCGAAACTGAGTTTATTAAAATGTATGTATTTCATGTAATCCTTCTGGAAAATTAAAGGAGACGATTTGGAGTAAAGAAGAATATACATTTGTAATATTGCGGGTTCGGAAGCCGGTTCCCTTTTAGAAGAAAGAAATTGATAAGTTTCTCCCACAGAAGTAGACAATACATTCATTTCGTCAGTAAATATTCGGAGTGACTCAAATTCCAGAGCTTTGATCATGCTGATGGTATATTCTAGTTTTAAAAAGTCAGACGATTCTTTCAACTGCTTTAGCTGTTCGTGTAGAAGCTTCAATTGTTTATCGTTGTTTTGTATAAAAATGGGGGATAAATATTTTATTACAAGTATAACACAATTCAGTCTAATTTTCAAGGTGCCAATATAATGCGATTCTCCGTACAAATTTATTAAACGACGAGATCCATTTATTCTCCTTAGAGTTAGAGGTTCTGTGTAAACAGGGCCATTTAGTTCGTCTCTGCTGTAAACAATGTGTAGGTGACACAAAGAATTGTTGAAAGGCAATGGTTCTAGTGTTACTGTTGGGACGGCAGAGAAAAACGTTGCCACACTAATGAAACGTATAAGCTGCATTTTGCTGTTGAAAGTTAACAGTTTGCCCCCGAAAGTTTTGTAGAATAACTGAAGCAACCAAGAAAAGTCATTGCTTACACATATAACATATTTTAATTATGATACAAGCTAATGAATTAATAAAACTTAGGACAGACGAATGTTTATTAAGAGGCTTCGTAAGATGCTTGGTATGACGAATTTGCGTGTTTGATAGTTAATGAGTATTTCATAAAGAGGTTCTTTAGAGAAGTTTTTTTGTTGAACGGCGTGAGCTGGAAAAGTTTTTGTGAGCAAGAACACTTTATATAATCAAGCTCTTACGACTGCAGAACGAGATTGCTTGAAAAACTTGAAACCACAAGTTTAGCAAACATTGTAAAATGTCACATGCAACAAACCTTTGACACATCTAGCGACTAATCATACGACATGTATTCGGTCATAATTCATATGACGATTCAAAAAAATTTACTATAGACACGTGTGTTTCCGTATTTAAGTTAGACAGTACACAGAGAATAATCTACGACCAATAACATTCTTCTAATTTTGTTATATCAGAACAAGAAAAATAACGATTTAAAAAAATAAAATCATTGGAACGTCAGCCTAAACATTGGTCATCATTAAGGTGGATTTCCACTGCGGGAGGATTGTACCCTCCGTCCTTAGAGGACGACGGAATCTCCATTTCCACTACAATGGACAGTTTCCCGCCGTCTTCGGCGGACGATCCTTCGAGCGGGGAGGACAGAGTACGCGGTGTTTCCACACACCCACCGTCCAAAGAGGACGGCGGGCGGGAGGATAGAATTTCTGCCCTTCCAAGAAGTCGAACATGGTTCGACTTTTTTTCGTCCTCCGGGGGTACTTTGAGACATTTTTCGCAGGATATTAGAATAACTTCCATCATTTCAGTTCCTAAGTTTTATCTCCCATTGAAATCATTTCCTATTATGAACCATCCTATTTCCTGTTAACCTATTTTCCTGTTTTAAATCGAATCCTCTTAATATATATATCCCTTTTAAAATAAAGTTACATAATCCTAGGCGCCTAGGGATCTTCGGATAGCTGCGAAAAGAGAATAGAAAACTGGGATATCTCATATTACAAAAAACACACGTGTAAACACCGAACAGTTATAACATAACACTGTAAATAGTTTCTATACTTCAGTGCAATCTTTTATTTACTGTGAACAAGTTATCAGAACGATCTGGTTGTTAATAGGAGTGTTAATGGGCGCCCATGTATTTTGTT
>JAQGAB010001262.1:0-17673 GCA_034696565.1 Isotomurus graminis
AGGACAGCTATTTTATGCAAAGAATGGAGAAGCAAAGTTCTTTGACTGGTGGTAAGCTGTCATTTATATTTGAATGAAATATTGTCACTGTCATCAGCAAATGAATCCAGTGGATCATATCACAAGGGGATATCCTTTTGCCATTTTTGTCTGCAGGTTAAGAGCATGTGCATTTCGAGAAGGTTTTGCACCGTGACAATGCAACTGATAAGGCTAGAGACCACCTACAACCATTCTTCTACTTACAAAATGGTTCTAAATGAGGCCGGTTTATTTTAGCTGTTATTGTAGCCAGATAAAGATCTATAGCCTTTATTTATGTCACTATTCCTTGGAAATTCGATACAAGCTAAAATTCCTATTCTTCCTTACTGGTAAAGAATTGTGTATACAATTATTGTACTATCTGTCACAGAAATAAACCCCACTATGAACTATGAACATTGCATACTCAAACTTGCATCCATTTTCACCCCTCCTACATCCTAATTTACTAGAAGCGTAAAAGATTGGTGTGAAATCACGATGGATAATTCGGGTAATAAATATCGCAATTCCACGTGAAATGAATACGCTATAAGAATTTACAAAAGTTCTAATTGGAAAATTGATGGAATGAGCGTTAGATATGCAATTCAAAAATGCAGATGGTCAGATATTCTTACAATTAAAATGCTTGAAAATGAAATAATAAATTGAGCTGATGCTTATACTGAGATCTCTAGGAGTATTTGGACAATGGGCGAAGCAGGGATAAAATGGCACGTCTAAAAAAGTATTTTTGTATGCATCACATACACGATTTGAGCCCACGGAAAACATGATACAATAAAGCTACTGGTTGTAAACACCTCGGTAAACTAACAAGGATGGATGTAGGTTGGTTGAGGCGAGCGAGCAGCCCTACCTGCCTCAAATTAAATGGTGAAATGCAGTCTGAATTGCAATTAACAAAAAGAGAGGAATGATGATGTTGATGTGTGGTTTGGCTTTGGATTTGATGTGATTATTGATGCGGTTTAGTTTAGTTTCGCATGTCATGACATGACACGGCATGTGCATCTAGTTTGCTTTGTACTGGTTCTCGGAATTACAATTTTTTATCCGTTGCTTAACCAAGTTAGTTCCTTCGTATTAAGATTGGCGAGATGGATGGAGCTTGAAGCTCGAGCGAACTGTACGAAGTAAAAAAATATAATCGGCTATTAAAATCCTCTGTGTTTGGAATGCAAATACACTAAAGTTTCCTTAACCGTAAAACTCAACGAGATAGTTTACCCTTTCGTTAAGAATTTTGCTGATGAGGAAACATACGAATCAAGTTGATCAGGATTTGCCAATTAAGGTAGCTGAATTTTTATTGATTTCAAGTGTAAGTACATAGAGTACATGCTATAAATTAAGATGTTGAATATGATAATTATAATATGATTTAACTCGTGATGAATTCAGGCTAATTACAACACCAAATTAAATTAGTATATAGCTTGCTTACATACTAAAATGTATGTGGCGAAAGGGCTTTGAAAAAAAGTCTGGAAGCTTTTGCTCTTACACCTTTTTTGTTGTTTCGGGAACTTTATAAAAATCCTTGAGATAAAATATTACTTAAAAATTCCTTGAGGCAATGGTAGGGAATGGAAGAAAGAAGGCCAGCCCACATCCGCTATCTATGTCTTACACATATTAAAGAAACATTCGCGAATTTTAATCTTCTCAGGTTAATTACAGCAGCACAGCATGCGTCTAATTGCTTTGCTGCCAATTACTTAGCTCCTTCTGATCAAAATTTTCTCAGACAACAAACCATCCTTATATACACATATGCAAGCATCAAACCAATTAGGACGAATGCCTAACAAAACAGTATATTAGTGGCTTCACACTGCTGACTGATAGTTTGTTTCATTACGAAAGGAATTAATCTGTATTAATGGACTCTAATGTTAGAGTTTTGACGTTATTAAGAACTATATGTTCGCTCAAGTTGTACGAATTTGCACTGCAATTAACGGAAGTTCTTACAATCTAATTGCACAAATGACACCGAAAACCTTTCAAAATGTCACCCCTTTGATTTATTGCATGATTCATCACAATCAGAAAAATATTCATAATTTATTTGTATACTTGCGATGCACTGCAGCTCATGATGAGCAGATAAGAAAGCGGCAAACTGTATCCTATTGCTGGCTGTGGCAGGACAGCCAGAAGAAAGTCTTTCAGCAGGTGTATTAACATTAGGTCTGCCATCCGGATGAATATATGTACAAGTACAATTATTTGGGGATTCCCAAATGAGTTTTATGTTAGTGATTTAGTCATTAACAAAATAATTAATTAGCAAACAAAGCTTCTCGTTCTAGCAGAGTAATTAGTTAGTTAGCGGTTGATGGACTTGTGTAAATACAAGGAATACAAAGAATAGAATTATTGCAGATTACAATTAGGATTCAGTTAAACCTCAGAGTTTCTTGACGTGGATAGATACTAATATAACTGTGTAAAAACGTATGTACATCTCGTGTTTCACCAAGGGATTCGAATGAACTCATAACCAACCTAATTTGTCATTGTTGCTTTCATCTTTTCACGATTTATGGCTTCCTTTCTTCTAATCAAAAGTAATAAAAAAATCTTGAAGTTACGTTGCTTTTACAATTTGCAGAAACTTGTATGCATCCGCATCCTACATCTATGTATAATGTTCAGAGAGTTGTGTAGCTCATAATATCCTAACCATTGTATTTAAAATCCTTGCGAGAAATACTTTTCCTAAATGCTCCACATCCATTAGTCATTCACTAAACCGAAGCGAATATAAAGAAAAGGCAGAGAAGATTAGTGAGACCCTGTTCATCCTACAGGTTGAGCTTAAACACATTAAAATCAATTCCGAAGTAAATAAGCATGTCCCTAGGATGAAAAAGTAATTTACAACGAATCTCTTGTAGATGCAAAAGTAATAAATAAGTTGAAACAGCCAATTACCAAAGTTCGATGCTATCTTCAGTATTTATGCATTGGGGATCTCTCGTAAGTCTTTGTGCTAAGTATTGGTGATATATAATGGCTGCAACTCTGCTCTATTTTATTCCACCACTGGCTTTACGAACAACAGAACATGCAATGCAACACTATCTCATCACCTTAGGCTTTAATTGATGTAAAAGAGAAGCCTTGCGGTTTACTCTCAAAATGCAAATTACCCACTTTTAGTGTGATGATAAATGATTACTATTTAGATTTTACTAAGTTTCTATCTGATCTAAGGATTTGTTGTTCTCCGAATGGTTTTTTTGCAAGAAAATAGTCGCATTCCATGTGTCAAGGGGTGTAGAGTATTTTACAAATTACAAAATTGCAGTTTCCGAGAATATGGGTACATTAGGCATTTCTTTGCAGTCTACATGGTTATAGTGTGAGATGGGTAATCGTCTTAATAATATGTTTGCAATGTAATTTGGCGAAAAACGAGTCTGTCTAAAAATACGCCTGTAGCAATTTTAATATTCCCAGTTTAGGGAAGTTAAAAGAAGGTATATTTTGTTAACTGCTGCGGTAGAATAATCTTTGTCATTGTTCATAAGGAAGTACCACTGGTTATAAAACCAAATAGAGATTATGCAAACCCACAGTAAGAAGGAATGTTTCCACCTGGAGGACATAATTACTATGACCAGTAAACAACTAGTTTATCACGGGAAAAGTTGCGAGACACAAAGTGACTTGAATAGGTTGAGATGATGGTAGGTGAAGTTTGAACTGTTTGAAGTGGTGTGCACGCCTCTCAAGTCTCACCCTTCTGGTGCAATAGGAAGAAGCGAAAGCAAGCAAAGGGTTAATTATGCTTATAAGTCAGATGGAAAATGATCTGAGGAGTTGACGTTGATGTTGAAACAGATTATCTGTCATTATCACAGACTTACACTTGAGACAATGAAATTAAATGAGTTTTAGCGAGAAAAGGAGTAGAATTTCAAGTGGAAGAACAAGAAAGAGCTCAACAATTACGAGTTCATGATGAAGGCCTTTGCATATGATAATAGGATTATCATCATCCCTGCCCACTGCCCAGTCTTCTCGTCTAATGTAATAATTGCTAATTGTTACAATCTAATGTTTTGTTATGAGGGAACATCACAAATCACCCAGTTGGCGGAAACTGACATTAAATTACAAAGAAGAAAGCGACTTTCTTGGTGTTGGAGAGCCTCTTGGGTGACTCCTTAAGTTGTTTCACCACGACCATCTTCCGAACCTAATTCCCAAATGTAATGCCTACCTATGCTCTATAAACCCCAGTTATTATTGATATATCCATCAACCCACTCCGTAACTTTCTTGATCTGTATTCAACACACCTTGTGCAATTGAATTCTACGTGAAAACTTAAAAACGGGAGCTACCTCTTTTGCCAATTACGCGATCAAGTCCTTTGAGCTTGTTACGCTTAATCCGCTGATAATAAATGGTCCCAGTTATTACCAATTTTCCTTTTAAATCGGGTGAATGATTAGTTGAGTTTTAAGTTGGGAGAAAAAAAGAGGAATGCTTTGGCTGTCCGATGAAATTTACTTACTCCTTGTTGAGATCTCATTTCATTTGAATTCTTTTGTAATAATTAGTTTTTACAAATTGTTAATTCATTTTCATACTTGGAGTTTGCATTCCATTTGACTGTCCAATTCACGGGTAATTGCAAAACGTCTTACATAACAATTAGGTAGTCTTTCAGGAATACCAGATTTCAACAATATCACGCTGTGCTACTGTTACGGTTGTACTCGTCCGCTTGAATTAATTTTATAAAGAGGTTGGATTTTGCACATAGTTTTGCTTGAATATTCATGAAAAAATCATTATATCCTGAGACTGATGGTATCTTTAGCTTAATTTTGATATCTTCCGACTAGTAATAAAATAGTCACGCGATGGTAACCTTTATTGCAGCCAATCCTTTGGAACCTTAGGAATAATCTTAATTGTTAAAAGACAAGTTGCGTGGCTCCGCGTGATCGTATCTGTTCTTAAGTGAGTTAGGAGATTAATTTTGTCTTGAAGACGAGACATTTATTTATTTGCCCGTTAGTCGTCTTGTTTAAGATAAAAGTAGCTTTCAACATCTTAAAATTCTTATAATTCAAGTTTAGTTTTTGTGATGAAATTCTCTGGAGTATTTTCGTGTTAGGGTGTACTTAAGGATAGGGTTCTTCATCTAGGATTAGTACAAAAGGTACAGAGCATCAAGTGATCACACGAAATAAGGGGCCCCTTTAAGTTCATTGATACGTACTAAGAATTCTTCTAAAGATAGCGATACTCCTAGGCTAAACTGATATCATTACGAGGCATTTACATGAATCCTTAACTTGACCCAATTTCTTAGGCTGTCTCAGTAACCTATATGCATCTGTATTATGACCGAGGCACAAACAAATCTAATGACAGAGCCCAGAGGAGTATTTATTTTTCCTTCTGTCTAGTTCATTCTTTGAAATGTCTGATTAAGTATAACCAGTAGCCCAGCATAAAACTATGAAAATGAGGAGTTTTTGTTTCCTACTTGGTCTCAAATAATTCGGGAACAAATCGTTTCCCTCCGTACACATTTGATGAGACTACTCATGCACTTATATTCTCAACCAAACGATTTGTTAGTGTTATAATCTGACACTGTCTGTCTGCTATGGGATCATGATTATTCCCTCCATTACTTTTTCATATCTAAACGACCTGCCGTCCATCTCATGAGGAAGAAGATTAGATAACAAATAAAATAGTATTTTGTTCCTTTGATTCTGGGTCATAGGGAGATTTGATGAGGAAGATTGACTTTTGTCTACAGTCTTGTCTGGCCTATATTTACCTTTCAATCGTAATTAGGAGACAATCAGGGAGCAAAATTACAGACGGCTTCTGTAGTAATGACCCTTTGTGCTTTTGTATATCTAACAACTTTTGATCTCCAGAAGTCTCGTCCACTGAATGAGCCTTCATTTCATCCAAATTACGAATGATCAGTCTACTGCAACAGTACAAACTACTTTTACTAACCGGGATGCAAATAATTCTTTGTTTTAACGGGTGAAACTGGGAAGTATGCATGCATACATGTTCGACTTTAATCTAACCTTTCCATATATTGTGGCTTTTACTGCATCATCACTTCGTAATTGCAGTCTGCATTATTCTACAGACTGGCTCACGAGTAAATTGTGAAGCTTAATAAACCATTACTAGAGATTTAATGGGTTTTCTGGATTGCCAATAAAATATCTTGAACACAACATTTAGATTGCAGATCTATGTATTTTTAACAATCAGTGTTGTTTGTTAATAGCTTTTCTACTTAAAGCATTTAAAGTTTCGGTAACAGCAAAGGATACAGAGAGACAGTCAACAGCAATATATATTTTCTGACAGGTATTTGTTCAATAAAGCATTCTTGTGGTGTGGGAAATTAAGGAATTCTCCAGAACTACTGGGAATAAAATTGTCTGCAACAAAAAATTAAAACCCCCCAGATTGACCACCTAAGAAGCTTATTAAGGATTTAAAAGGAAGATTTCCACAATTTTTTGAGCAGTCAATCACAAATAAGAGCTTTTAGGATTTTTGATTCACACAGTAAACATTTTCTACACAAAGTGATTGAGTAAATCTCCTGATCTCCAAAGTAGTCTGCATTTAAGGTCCATTGGACCTGTCCATTTCAATTTATTGCTTACATTATGTTGTGACTGAAGATGAGGAATAATAGCACAAGGAAGAGCCTCACTCACTGTACAATGAGATCATGTAAATTCTTTCTTTGATCTGCAGCATTAATTGTATTGTCTGACAAGAATGATCGACTTGTAGGGTTCATGTTGTAAAAGTAAAAAGTAGTCTGTTCAAGTCGAATTTGATTAGGCGGTTAGCCAAACCGTAGGTAGGTGACTGACTTGTTTAACTTTATTGAATTAAATAATGTGCAGTAAATTGATTAAGTGCCTTAAAATCTCAGATTTACAAGTTCAAAGTAACTATTCTACCTGCTATTCAATTAAACACTTTGATATTCAAATTTTCTTGGGGCTACTTCACACAACCTATAATAATAGGCTATGACACGTAGAAATTAATCCCAATTACCTTAACTAGGTTGAAATGTTGAAAAATCCGTGTTCATCAAGACGCTGAGGGTGTATTGGTAGCTGTAATAATATCAAAAATATTGCGCATCTGCTGAGCTTTAGCACGCTAAATATTACATTTATTTATTACCCATACACGGCCATTAATTACCAAAGTCTTCAAACATAAACTACGTCCGTTGGCTGTCAAATAAATTTAGGATTTGAAAAAATGCTACCCAAAATTGTTGGCAGTGTCATTTACAAACTTACTGCATAATAATGGCTGCATCCACCTTGAATATAGTTGTTCAAGAGAATAACGTGTACACTAAATCAAATGCACAATTGACTATTTAATGGTTTTAAAATATATGTCTCGCCAATAAACACACGTTCGTAGAATGCAACTTGGTTTAAAATCCTTAGTTTTTAGAAAAATGTAAGGCCACACAATGCTTTCTTATTTCTTATTAAACACACGTGCAAATATCCGTCTAAATGAAGGGTTAGCTTGCATCACCGTTTTAGCTTCAAGTTAATTGCTTTTGTTTTAAAAACCTGAGAGGTTTAGTTTAATTATTCATCAAACAGTTTATTGTTGTGGAGTCACACAAAGGAAAGTTATATGGTATAATATTGTTGAAAATTCATATTCATTCGTGGAGATGAACGGTGAAGATAAAATTCATCTGTAAGTGAAGGGGGAAACGAGCGTACCACCATGAGTTAGTTCCAATCTAGTTATTTACGAGAAGGAGGGATTTTGATGGTAGATTCAACTAGAACGTGCAACGTGTGTAATGGTAGCTGAAGTAATTTGCAACCGAACATACGAAGGAGAGAAATTTATTGATCATTTATGTGCAAATTTTTATTGAATAAAGAGAATTTTTCTGGGAGGTCCAATCAATGGTCAATAATCACACTCTCTACATTCTCATTACATCTAAGTCGTAAACTATAAAGTGGCTTCATCTCGTTCATCCCATCTTTGCCAAACACCTTAACTAGACTTAAGCTCATGATCCATTACCCTTAATGCTTTTTACCCCTCTCCCTGTGAAAAAGATAATACTTTCAGAGATAAATTACAGATATACGGCCTGATTCGTTCCTTTAAACACTCAAACTCAGCCCTACGGTGATCGGTAGCAATTGATCAAGAATATATGGGTGTGTAACAATGCACTTTTCGTGCTTTTTCAAAAGTTATAGTTTCATTTAAAAGCTGATCTTGTTTTGATTTTTATGAGGCACAGAAGTGTTCGTTTTAGAGGCAGTTTAGGATACGCGTTAAGTTTGTGTTGTTCAGTGACCGTGGAGAAGGGCTTGGAAGGAATGAGTATGTATATAGTCCTTGACTATAACTTTTGTTAAGCTTCAGCTATTGGGAAATATTTCATTTCAAGTTCTTTCACTTGCCAATTTACTATCGATAATAAAGCTGAATTATGAGGTATGAGAATTGCCACCTTTGGATGACCTTTTACCCTCAGCCCTCAGAGTTATTGTAGGGTGAGCAATGATTGTCTAGGTTTAAGTTGTAAGCTTTTTATGTATCTTTGAGGCATTTTAAATGTGAACTCATAAAATCTTAGCCAGAGGTGGATTTGTTTTATTATTTTGGTACCAAAGGTAATCCACATTCGGAATTTGAATTTTTCAGAAGAGGTAAATCACCTGCCAGGAAATTCGCTCTGAGTTTTCAGTGTTACGTCTATCAGAGTTGACAACATGCACTCATTCTATTCTGTCAGAAATCCAGTAAAATTGCAAATAGACTTAAACAGCATTTCGATACGTGCGTAAATAAAAGTTTACAATGATTGCTAAAATTTGTTTTAAAATTCAATTTTGAATATTCATAAATCTTCAAAATTATTATTCAAACTTTCGTTCTGTAAAATTCTGTTCATCCATGTTCTTTGTTTCTTAGCGCACACTGTAATTCAAGCAGTTACGATGCAGAAAGGAAGGAATATTTCCGTGTGTTATAGACTTCGTGCTAAAAATTGAAATCAGCAAATGAACGTAGCACAGCATGCAAATGGGTAGATTAAGTCCGTATTTTGGGGTAAAAAAGACTCATTATGTCATTAAATTTTAAGACCAGGGTTTCTTCCTTTTTAACAGTTCCTTCAGGTGAATCATACGCATTTTTACGAGATTTTAGCTTTCTCATTCATGAACTACGTTGCACTTAAGATTTGTCTGTATCCGAATAAACTATATTTTACCAAGTGGAAGGTCGAGTATTCAATTATTTTGGTGGACGGTTTAATTACACATTTCTACAAGCAAATGCGTAGAAACGTGTTACTGGAAGTTTGAATAGCTTCTGGATTTGGTTACGCACATACAATCATGTTTCTAAATGATAGAAAATGATGTCAAAGCTCATGTACATCATAACGATTGTTAATTCAAGGGCTTAAAATTATGAATGGGAAATATTCATTCATAAAGCTGAGGAGGAAAGTATTAAGGCTCGCAAGGTTAATTGCGTTCAGTCTGGAGCGAACATCGTAGTGATTTAAAATGTTGAAAATTCTAGATGCATTAATTTGCATTTACAAGTTGAAAGATAAAACGCAATTGTACAAATAGCTAGAAAGTAGCTTAGCTGCTACAGCCCACAGTAGAAGTTTATATACCCGACGCGGGCAAAATACGACGCACCTGTGCTTTCTCTCAAGTTACTCTACCTTGAATTGTGTCCTTAGTCCTTACTGCCTTTGCTACTAGTACGTCTGTCTTGGAACATTTATAAATCTGATGTGTCTGATGTAGGTATACCGCAACACATCACCCAATCCTTTTCCAGGTGAAATATCACATTCAATTTTACCGTGGATGCATGACACTCATCATCCTTGTAGGGAAGACAACCCAATCGTACACATTGAATATCATTGTCTTGTGTATCGAACAAGAAAGAATGGTAAATTCAAGTAGCTCATTTGAATTCTATTCTTGCACTTGACTCGTTCCCTTCGACCCTTTGTCTTGTTTTATGTTGTGTAACATTAGTTTCTGCTCTTAGGAAAGGGAACAAAAAAATGAGTAAAAAATAACACACAAGCAATCACACAAAATCATACGAATATTTTATTACTTCTTCCAACAAGTAGTTATTTGAGTTGGTGAGATTCCCTGTAACTTACAAGCGTACTACAAAAGTTCACCTTTCTATTAACATGAGCGATAGTCCTTGAAGAATGGAAATCATGTGTATCAGGTAGTTGTTAGAAAATCGTCAGTTTGATAATGAAAAATATCTGAGAGATGAGCGGAAGAAATGTAAGATTGAAGTGGTAAGACAACACAAAGTAGTAGAGGCTGCTTAACCACGGATTACAATCGACTGTTTGACGCGATAAAAAATACGGTGGAGCAAAAAAGCTGAAATCTGGAACTGATTCGGAATTCTTGTCCGGATCTCTGAATCTCTCATGACTGGCTACTGTTTTACGAGATTCCTTAGTGGATTAATGCGATAGAAAATGATAAGCTTGGACAGGCAGGCAGAGGCTATTTGTTCGGGAGCAGCTTCTCGTGCACAAATAATCACCTTCGACTGTGTTCAGCTTTGGAATCGAATCTCTTGTTTCATCTCTTATTACAAGTAATTATCTGGTTCCTAGTTGAATAATGAGGTGGAAGAAAGCTCTGATTCTATTCGGAAAGCTAAATGCATATTTCAAACCATCTTTTATCTTTCGGTAGTTCCAAGAAGAAAATCTACTTTTTAGGCAAATAAAAATTGAATACAGAGTAGAGGTACCATTCAGTCAGATTGTCTGGCTATTTGAGTTTTTGCTTGCGCTTTAAGCTGCAAGGAGGTTGCAAGTTTCTAGCTGCGAGAGAAAATTCTCGGTAGCTTTAATCTATGATGATGAATGTACTTTAATCCATCTCTGATGTCGAAATGGTACGGTTTGAAATTATGATGTTGTTTTGAACACATCTGACTTTTTATGTGGTCCAGTCAATCTGTTGCCCGTCTTGGTGAGAAAGATTGATATGATGTGAAATGGTTGTGACTGGTTCTACGTACTGTGTGTGATCTTTGTAAGCACTTGCCATTGCTTGGTTATTTTTTAGCTAAAGGAACTGTAGAATGAATAGTACAAGAACTCATTGTGGAGGTATTATAAATTTTGAATTTTATTTCATTTTATGACTGATAGACTTTGTCAAACGCTACTTTGTCTCCGTTATGATCAAATGATTTAAAAATATCACTTGCATTATTTAATTGGTAAAACTGATATTTGTTTTTACGTCAAGACACACACATGAAATTATTCATCAAATTCTTCTGTTCTCTACAGGTAAATTTGTAGCGTTTAAAGACACAAGTTTTTGCTGTAAAGCGTACACCGAAAAGTCCAGAGAAGTTCCATTCAACACCTGTCTTTGACCACAGAGACTGACGGATAATAATATACATCCCTTAAGACTGGATGTTCTTGCAAATGGAATTGCCTGCTGGTTATAATCTAAAATAGAGTTAACAGCCTTGATTAATAATCCTTAACGAAGCTGATTGAGCGTCCTTTGCTGAGTACATCAAACATGCAGGAAGATGCACTGGAAGTGGGCATCTCAGCTTACCCGTAGCAGTTTATTCGTATCTGTCCAGTTGCCAGTTCATTGCTTTTTTGTCCGACGTATAATTTCCTCTGTAAACTTAGTTTTGTCCAGGACTGAGTTGTTGCATGCATTAAAAACTGGCCTTCTAACGATGTAAATGATACTGTTGAAATAGAAAAAGTACCAACATCCTGTTGATTACTTGTTCCTGACTTCTTTTTCCTGTTCAAATACTCATGTCTTGTCTTTTCGCAGTCAGAAGCTTCAAAGTCAGTGTTGATGGCTAATGTAGTTGTTGTTATTAAATTCATTACTTACAAGGGAAAACTTTGTCCACCTGTTAAGTTAGTGTCACTTTGCCAAGTCAAAGGCAAAGTCACACGTAAACTTGCTCGACAAAGTTAACTACAACAGCTTAAAGTTCAGCAGGAGGATTGAATTGCCCATGAAACTACAGGGGAGTATGTCTTAATCGCAAATTGTTACTTGTTACTGTCGCTTTTGCTCAAAGACTACACATCTGCTTAAATGGGCTCACAAAGTTACTACTTAATGAACAAAGTCCACTAACATTCTCCATAGTAGTTAAAACTTCCTCTCCCACTGTCTCTTGACATTAATGTAGCTTCTCAAGTAGTTCATGCTAGGAACAAGTAATTTGTGACTCAGCAGAGAATGACAAAATTACAATATGTGACCACATAAAGTTTTATAGATACTGTGTGTCTCCAAATAGTGAGTTGGTATTGAGAATAGTCGTAAGAAAAATCAACTTTGAGAAAATTTTCCATCATAAGCTCGGACTTTAATTTTACTCTATTTTATCAGGAAATTAAACCCCATGAACATCTTTCTCGTGTAAAAGTAAGTTAGTTGTTATCACGCCATAAAATTCCTTTACTTTGTTCTGGTGAAGTATTTAATTGCAGTGTAGAGGGTAGAACATCATATCAAGTTACGTTGCATGTTGCGTTTCGATACGAAAAAGAAGCATTTGGCATGATTTCCCTGTCCAGTTTTTGTCCAACTTCTCGCCACCTAAGGTGTTGAGGTTTTCCGTGAATGCTCAGATATTCTCACTTTCATTTAATCTCCACAAGTTATTGTAATTGGAAAAGTATTTGGGTTCAATTAAAACAATGCATGGGAGGTCTGGCTTAATAAATCAGGAGTTATCTCATTTATATGATAATACTGACTAATTATTTCCTTCTGGTTGATTTAACTATTCTTGGTTTAATCGTTACAAGTACAACATCATAATAAGAATTATTTATTTCAAGAAGTACAAGAATATTGCATGTTCGTAACTTTAAGCTGCAATGATATTGTGGAAAAGAAAAACTCGATTTGTAAGAGATCTTTAAACAATGCAGGCAAAGAGTACATAGTAACATGCTAGAATTTACGGACAAAGTTTTTCAAAAAGACCTTTTGAACATAATCGGTGACATCAAACCGAAAGACATGAAAGAAGACAGAGGTCCCTTTAAAATACCTCAAGGATTCGTTATCATGCCTGTAATCTTACTAAATGCGGAGATGATTTGAGCTGATAGTTGTTTTGACTTGAATAAATCACCCTTACGTTGTGTAGTCAGTCAGTACACATGAGAACATCTAACCAAGCAGAGCAGGAGCAATAGGATGTAGCGATAACCAGAGATACCCACACATATTCTCGTAAAAAGTCAATGGAAGTCTTGGCCCGAAGACACCATTACATCATTCAGAACTCTGTCTTGTCCTCAGTAATGACTGAAATAATCATAAACATAATCATAATCGTAACTGCCCACTTGAAAAGAATGTTTGAATTTTTAGTCCTCTTTCAGACAAACATTATACAAATTCAGGGAAATAAAGATATGGCAAATATTTTACAGAGCTTAACTGTTTCTATCTCGTGAAGTTAAATCTACCAAGATATGTTTTGTGTGTAATCTTAGTTTTTTTTCTTGTAAAAAGTTTAGCCAGTTTTCAATGGTAGACCTTGTTTTTCGTGACTTTTCAGGGTAATTGCATCCCGTAAGAAATGCTAATATGCAATCACTCAAATTATACTTTGAAGATGGGCAGTTGACTACAAATATCAGTGATTGCTTGATAGATTTTATCCGTGACTTGTGTCATACGCCTTCCAAACGATTGCAAAGTATTTGTTACATTCGCCATTGGTATTGCATTTATTTTCATAAAATAACAGGTGAACATGAGGTTAAAGGTACACACTGTTAGTTGTAATGAGTTTCAGTTCGTGGTGTATGTGTATGCAAAATGCAAGTCAGAATATGAGTAGTAGATGAGACTGTAGCCTCTGCTTTTTGTATTCAGGAGAAACACACCGAAATAAATTCTCAATTTGTCCCCAAATAGGATCATTTGAATACAACGGTTCATTGTATCTGAGTCTAATGTACCGTGTAAAGAGAAGCTGAGACATTCGAAAACCCAGACGGCCGATTTGAAACTTTTATGGGATTCGAAAGCACTACATTTGAAATATGTATTTGATTCTGCTTTTGACTTTTTCTGGGTATTTTGTGTCATGGGTAAACATAAAGGCAAAGGGGTTTTGCTATTCTATCCGTTGGTTTCTTCATTTGTCTCATTTCTGAGATGGGTTACATTGAAGCTTTGTTACTTTCTTCACAACCCCTGCCCTTGTGAAAAATTGGTAAGAGTGAAACAACTAGGAAAGTATAATTTCATTCAAATATACACAAGAGAGGAACTTTTTAAAAGCCAGGATGTATTCTTTAACGTGCCCCTTGAGGGTTTAGCTTTTTCCTGAATGTAGCTTTTGTGCGGCTCGATCAAGGGGAGATGCCATATGAAAAAATACTTTACCTTCCCGGAAATTCAAATCTCAAAGGGCAAGACTTTTGCGAAATTATACAAAATGTTAACCCACGTTGAAGCAAGAAAAGTTAACCGTCATTTGTCATGTTGCGGTGTTGTTAATTTTTTAAGGTTTTGTTTTGTACTATGAATGAAATTCATTGAGAGAAATTGCAAGCTCATTTTTATTGCTGATTTTTATTGCTCCGTTTAAACCTACTTGCAAATAATGAATGTCTGGCTTTGACGTGCCATTCAAAGTTTAAAAGCTAATAACATTACACCTTAGGCTATGCCAAAGCAAATAGATGTAAATGTATACGCATCGAACAAAAGGAATGGATGAATTGAACACATAAACTCTATTGATACAAATTGTGCAATAAGACAGAATGGAATTTTTCATTCAGACATGTCATTACTTTATTTGATTAATGATAAAGCATACTCTAAAGAATCCAATTATTGTTTGCAAAATCTAAATTCCAATTTGCAATTTCGATTTGAATCCACACCCATACGAGGATAAATCGATGGGTAATCTAACAGTGGAAGAAAGGGATTGACAAGAATCGCATGTAATCCAGGTGCACGGGATTGATTTATGCAGTTGAATTCATACGCAACCTTCTTCCAAATGCAAATATGCTCCGGATTATCTGAGCTTTTGAGTTTTGACTACACCTTAAATAAGACTTAGCCTTATTGCCTGTTGCTTGTAGTCTGGCATACTCATAACTCGCAAAAAGCGAGGGTTACTTACTCATTATAAAATGTTCCTTTTCTCTCTCTCTGCATTTAAAGGTTTGAATGAAGTATTTACGATACAATTTAACGCTCAACTAGTAAAGAAACTGTGTAGCCCTCATATAAACTAAATATAAATGTATATTCACATACAACGTGAACAGAGGTGGGTTGTTTATGTCGTTAGAATGAACATACAGTAGCTGTTTCCATCAAGACTTTTATGATTTCAATATTTCATTCTGAAAAACAGCAGCTCTTCATTTTATTGGTTCAATAATATTTGGCTCGTCCGCCTTGCCTTATAGCAATAAAGCGTACGCAAAGAAATCAATGATTTGAATGAAGGCAGTTGAATGAGTTAGTATCCCTGCGGGAATCAACCAGTATAATTAGACATTTATTAAAACCAGGAGAGCTGATTGGGCACATGAAAATAAAATGATTAGCCAGTTTCCTGTGCAATTTTTTCGTTTTTTATGCACATACTCTGGTGAGTAAATGAACCATTTTCTCCGGTTATATAACGTAAAACTTTTATGCATAACAGCCACATTAAATTGTCTGTTTCATTGGGTTACTAATTGCGAGTGGATCCAGTTTTCCGAATTATATGATGATGGGGAAAAGGAGTTTGTATTTTATTCTGGTTTACTTTTTTATCGGATTTCCTGCTACTGGAGTGTTCTTTGAAAGCTCACATCTCTCCGTCTGGTACGTAGGAATAATATTTAGTTACTTTTTGTTACCTTGATTTCACTGCGTTTAAAGTTTATGTCATTTACGTATTGAGCGTGAGTAAATGCACAGGTAGATTTCCTTATGGAGTTGATGAACGAGTGTTATAACAATTTGTATGGTAATTAAGTAATAAAACTATATTGCTAAAAATTTGCTACATCTGCAGTTGACTATTTTAATTGTTCGAGAACAACAAGGTAATGTGCATGAAATTTTAATTTATAAAAACCCGAAATGAGTCATTCAGACAGGTAAATACACTTGAAGTGCAAATTTTTACAAATAGACATTCATTTTATTTTAACAGAAAGAATGCTTGTAATTTATTCCTAAGCCATTTACAACCTTGGATAAATAGTTTATATGCCAATCGAGTTATTAAAGCAAAGGGACGTTTTAAATAAGGGATGCACTTTTACTACTAATGTAAAGTGATAGTAAATCACAAAATGGTTTAAGATCTACCTGAAACGAAAACCTGCACAGAGGCAAAGTGAAACTATGAGAAACTTTGAAATTAACATTCCCCTGTGAAGTACCCGGAGGTCTCACATCAATTGTATCAACTTCATCCTCTTCAAACAATCACTAAATTATCCTGACAGCCAGTGGTGGTAGCAATTAGTAATTTTTCAACTACTGTCACTTCTCGTTTTTATTCCCGGCTAGTTTTGCCCACACCATTGTTTTCAGCGTATGATTTGTCATCAATAATTAAACTATTACTATTATCATTACGTAAGTCAGTAGCAAGCTTACTTCTTTATAATCCCACAGAGCCACTAATTTATCATAAACGTGATTTTTTTATTGGCATAAGCTTCTCTTGGATCCTGTTGACCATCTCTTGGGGCAGATGAAGTGGACTTTTGTAAATAAAAGCGACAGAGAGATAAAAATATGATAGTCAAAAGATGTGTAGTAGTGTCACTCATAAGAATATATTTTCTACGACAGTTTGAAATAAAGATGGTCAATCTCTGTCTAAGTCATCGTCGGAAGTTTCTTTTTTCACTTGTTCCAACTACTGCTATCGAGCCTTCTGAAGTAGGTGAGGTATGTGTAGAGATCTCGAGATGAGATGAGAGATGATGGAAGATGTCAATCAGTTCCAGGGAGTCCCTTTCCATCTCTCCTCTTTAGCATATAATTTCCATACGCAGAAAGTCATCATTTGTACAAGAGACAGAGACACAAAGATTGTTGTCCTACGAAGAGATCATTATCAACGGGTCCTGTAGGATGACCGAAGAGTCGAAAGGAGTGAGTATCAATATTCATTGTGAATAATTTACATGTCTTCCAGCGAAAGACCTAAGAACAGCGGGGATGGATGAAGTGTAAAAGTTCATGTGATGCACAAGAGAGAGAGATGAGATGGGATGACATACTATCCATTGATATCAAGATGGATAAAACAAAAACTGAATGTCTTATCAAATTTCTCTCAAACCTTGAAGGATACAAGTTGAACGGTGAGTACCTTTAGATGGGTAATTCGTTTCGCCTTCAAAGCTTCTGTACATTATGTATATTGCAGTCAGGCTAAGACAAATGAGTACTTCCTAAATTTCTGCATTAAAATTTGTGTACATAGGAGTAAATTCATGTTCGTAGTTGAGAATAA
>JAQGAB010001263.1:0-17672 GCA_034696565.1 Isotomurus graminis
TTCACGTACAAAGGTCCCAAGGCATTCCAGCGGCATTTTGCGGTAAGACAGTTTATCAGTTAGGCATTCTGACACAATTAAATGAAAGAATATTCGAAATAATGTTTCTATAATTTAGGAATGGCGACATGCTCACGGAATGAGATGCTTAGGAATTCCCAATACAGCTCATTTTGCCAATGTGACTCAAATCGAAGATGCCATTGCACGTATGTTTTCTTGTCAAACTCCCACTTTTTATTTAACTCTCTGTGCGCCATATAATAGGATCTTGATTATTTTTAGTGTGGGATAAAATTAAAAATCAGAAAACTCAAGAGCGGTGGCAACCGGATGTAGAAGAAGAGTTCGAAGACTCAATGGGTAACGTGGTGAACAAGAAAACTTACGAAGATCTCAAGCGTCAAGGACTTCTTTAGACATTTTATTAATATTATGTGTTTAATTTTTTTTATTTTTGAAAAACTTAACCAACAGTAATAGTTTTAAATGACATCATACGTTGGTTCGAAGGATAACGGTCGAATAAACTTACAGTCACTTTCTTTCCAATATTTGTTACTATTATTACATCTATCAAATGAATTGAATGGTCGTGCCAACTTTGGTTGAAATACAACCTGTTTAATTACTGTCATATCATATCGAAACAAGATTCAACGAAGGTAGTAACATTAAGGGAATTGAAACGACAAAGTCCATTGTCTTTACATACGTGTCAAAAGCTAACAAAATAAAGTAACTTTATCCGTTCCGAGCAGATCAGCAGATTATAAAAATCGTTCAGTTTTCTCGAAACTCTACACTTTTCTCCAACAATAAAAAACTTCTAGCGGTTTGTTAAATCGCCAATACTTGTCACAAATCTGGCCAAGAGTGAGACCACTTGGTATTTTGATAAAGTTCCCATTCGGAGCTATCCAAATAGTGCAGTTCAATTCCTCAGCTTCGCCAGTTTCGGAATCCAGAGCAAGTCGCATCCCCAAATACTTTCGTAAATGGTCCACCTATAAGAGAAGGTTTGTTTTGTATAAATGACACTCTCACTTTTGACTTTTACAGGTTATTTAGAACTTACAGATGCATTAGCTGATGTCTTGATAAATCGAGTCTGAAGCTGTTCAGGTGGAAGTGAAGAAGGTGCCGTGGCTGCTGGACCCGACGGTGCCATATCGGGATGGGGTTTAAACACTAATTCGACTTCTGTAACTTCATCTGAAATCCACATTCAAATCTCAACATCCAACAGAAAACATTTCGGTAACATAGTGCAAAGTATTTGCAAATTGTTCTTTACCAGACGTGTTCGACGAATTGTCTCCAGCTGTTGAATCCGATCTTCCAGTCACTGATTTTGGAGGTAGTAACTGCGAACTTTGACCTGGACCACCAGCTCCTGTACCCCCTGCACCAACTCCATTTGAGGTATTGGGTATGGGCGGAAGTGGAGCTGTGCTAGGATGACTTGGAGCTCCACCGGTATTACTAGCAGTTGGTTCAGACGGGTTTCCTCCAGCTACAGGAGCAGCGACTCCTTGCTGGGCTATCTGGCCAGGAGCGTTCCCAGGAACATTTGGACCACCATCTGCTGCAGCCGTTCCATTTCCTTCAGTCGCAATTGGATCTCCAGCTCCCTGCTTGTTTGTGTGAGGTTTAGCCAGCTTCCTTTGCTGAGACTGTGCCTTCATGCCTTCTTCAATCGAGGTAGCTAGTGCAAGCTGATTATGAGATTTTGATAAGCGAGCCATTGCCTTTTGCTGTTGGGCTTCATATTCATCCCTAAAAACACAATGAGAATATTTCCTTGAATAAAACTTTTACAATTGCAATATTATTATCACCTAAGAACAAACTGTCACTTTGAACATACCTCGAGGGATATATCTTAGAGATCAACATGTCGAAATTAGGGTCTCGTCTCAAAGAACGCTTTGAAACAAGTTTCTTTCTACACGTAGGGCATTCCTTATTCCCCGATCTCAAGGCTGTGATAATACACTCGGCACAAAACCGATGCAAGCATTCTGTAACAAATAAGTTACACAAATAATCTTTCTGTTGCTCCTGGTCTCCCATATCCTAAGATATCCACTCACCTTTCGTGGTCATCGTCTCATGCAACATATCAAGACAAATAGGACACATCAACTCCGAATGAAGAGCTCTAGGAGACACTGCAATTTCACTTCCATCATTAATAGCCTCCTGTGGTGTTCGGTGTAGCTCATAATCACTCAATTCCCACGTCTTATTAGACCCCACAGCAGCTGCAGCTGGAGTTGCCGCACCACCTCCTCCTCCACCCCCTCCACCAGCATTCCCACCATTTCCAGTATTGGTGTTCGGGGTACTTGTCGACTACGAATACAAACAGAACCTTTAAAATGTTAATTCCACACACACAACACAAACAAACACACGATAATATACTCACCCCAGCCATTGGCATCGTACCCACGACGAACTTCTCGTTCGCAATCGCAAATTACTCGTCACAAATACTGAAGTTGATTCCCATTAATCTAGAATTTAATGGTTACATTTAACTCCTTAAACTGTTTAATTAAAACCAGAACGTCCCTTCTCCGCGTTTGTTTTTAAGTGTACAGCAGCAAGAATTTCCATTTGACGTAGTAAACAATGAATGGAGGGGTAGTGTTGATGTACAATTTTGAAACCCCCGCGTCATCCGAGAGCTATTGCGCCATCGTTTGAATTGACTATAATCCCGAATCTGTCCAGCAACAAAGATCACTTTCGTCTTGAAGTGGAGTGTGTCAGTGTGTTTATTCGGACGGGCACGACGGGAGTTGGTGAAACGTGACTTTTGATTACGCAGGTAAATTAATAATTGTTTTTGTTTAATTGGTAATATCGTCAAACAAGGAAAATAGGAACTGTGGCGGTCTATGAATTGGGCCCACAGGACATGAAATGCTAACGTTTTGAACCCCTACTGATAAAGTATTATAATAACACACCTTGATTCTGATTCCCCAGGTAGTGGTAAAGGAAAGTGAAGGATTCTGTGGCACATTTATTAATTCTGAGGTAAGTATTATTCATCCCACTGTGAACGTAATTAAATGGCTTTGAATGTATGTGGAGTTTTCGAAGCAGTTTATACCTTCATGTACATGTTGTTAGCGTCGACGTCGAGGGTGGTGGGTGTTACTTGTACCTCTCGTAGCATGTAGTTGAATGAGGCTTAAATCGTAATACATCGCTGCATGGGAATGCGGTGTCTATAATAGAGACGATAAGAAGCCCGATTTCAGCTTAGTTTCCACTAATTATAATTAAATGAATTAAATCAGAGTTAATAGTCGTTTGCCTAACGGATGAGGCAATCCGTAACCTGTAAAATCCATATGTTACCTGTGATATGACACCGCATTGAGTGTGACGTAGTGGTAAACATCATTTATCTCTTCGTATTGACTGCGATTAATGCTTGAGTAGAGTTTAGTAATTAATCGGGAAGCGAATGATGACCGTTAGATTTGACCTCATGAATCATATCTGGCTGTATTTAAATTTTACGTAACTTTTTATTGTGTATTTGTAAGAATCAAAAGAAAACGAATTCAAGCCAATCTTGAGTTGTAATTGTTTCTTTAGCTGGAGAAGGCATATCAGTTTTCATAGTATATTATCTATTTCCCATGTGGGCCAGTAAGTCGTACGGCGTACGGTGTGGGTTGAAGTGGATGAATGAGGAATATATAAATATTATGAGCTGAGTAAGAGAAATACATCTTCAATATGTTTGTCTTTCATAAGTGTCTGACGTCTGAGTGTGGGAGAGTGAGAATGAAGTTCCCAGTCGTATTGGAAGTTTTATGACGCTTCCAAAGAATATTAACTGTCACATTCGATTATGTGCCTTTGTGCCTTAGTTGTTGCCGTTGCTTGTATATATCATGAAAGTCACATGCGGATAATGTGTGATAATGTGGATGTCAAAAACAGTTTCTACAAATCAGGAATTCATTCGTAAAGTCAGTCTGGCTGGGAAACGGAAAGAGTTGAGTTGAATAGATGATGTTTGATGTTGTTTTAACGAACGGCATAGCTTTGCTGGATAATCTTGTGCCTGGGGGTTTGCTATTATAACAAGCCTGAAAGACGTGCAAGATAATCTATCTGCTAAATGTTAGAGGTCATGGTCATGGTTCATGCTCTCTATGATGATGGTGTGGTAGCTGCAGATTTGTGACTTTACTTATTCTACGTTAACGATTTAGTAGTAATGTTTTCATTCAAAGCATCATTGCATGAAAAGAAGTTCTCTGCGTCATGGTGTGTTGTTGTATGTCTGTTCAGAATCTGACTGCCTGTGTGGAAAGGGGATTCTATTCCAGATTCAGATGAGTTTGAGCTGGAGATCTTCTCCAGTCTTAACCAGACTATCGTTGGTGGGGAGAAAAGGTTCTCCTATATATTCTTCCCTTATTCTGCAGAGCCTAAATCGGTCGTGTTTGTTCAAAATGAGTTCTACCTCAGGAATTAAACCTCGTGTCTTTGTCAGTCGACCTGATATTCCCAAGCCTGCTATGGATTTACTTCAGGAGAGGTTTATTTTACAAAATCTGATGTTCTATTCTCGTGTGGCTTCTGAGAAAGCTAATATTTTGTTATAACTCTCGTCCAGATGTGACGTAGTAATGTGGACTAAACCTGAGCCGGTCCCTAGAGACTTCCTACTCCAAAATATCAAAGGAGTTGATGGAATTTACTGTTTGATCACTGACAAGATTGATGCTGAACTCTTAGATGCAGCAGGTTTATTGCTATTGATTTTTGAATTGTTAGGCATTTACTTTTATTTATACTACGGATTTTTGTTTGGTCTAGGGCCCCAGTTGAAAGTTGTAGGGACGATGTCCGTAGGGGTTGACCATGTAAACATGGCTGAAATAAAGAGTCGTGGGATCCGTTTGGGATACACTCCTAATGTGCTAACTGATGCGACTGCGGAAACTACTATAATATGTTTGCTTGCCGCTGCAAGAAGAGTGTTTGAAGCTCATGGGGAACTAACCAGGTTAAGCTGAAATTCAAGATGTAGCGTAATTGCGTATTATTAAATAGTTTCTTTCGGTGGAAAATAGTGGAGGTTGGGCTAAGAGTGCTTGGGGGCCGTCATACTTATGTGGCCAAGGATTAAGCGGATCTACTGTAGGAATTTACGGCTTGGGTAGAATTGGGCAGGCTGTGATGGACAGGTTAAAGGCATTTCAAGTGGCTCGATTTATCTACAGCGGAAGGTCCAAGAAAGACAACGGTTAGTGAATGACTAGAGAATGCAAAGTTAAAGTTTTAATAACTTGAATGAGAACTTGTCGAAATTTTAGTGAAAGATGCGGAGTTCGTGGATTTCGACACGCTGTGCCAAGAGTCGGATTTCATTGTAGTAACCTGTGCTTTGACACCGGAAACTAAAGAAATATTTAATGAGAAGGCATTTGCACTTATGAAGTCCAACTGCGTTTTTGTAAACTCTAGTAGAGGAGGTTATAATCGATTCAACTAGTTCCTCTTTACTTCTGTTCTGTCAGTCTAATCTTGACCTAGATTTGTGTACCTGTAACAGGAACGGTGCAACAGGATGACTTGATAAAAGCTTTGAAATCCAATAAAATCTTTGCTGCTGGGTTGGATGTTATGACCCCTGAACCTCTCCCTCCTGATCATGAACTCACTAAACTGAAGAACTGTGGTAACACTAAAAACTTAGACTGGTCTGTTAATAGCTCTCCGTTAGAAATCGTACAAGAATTTATTGGGTTTAGTGATACTACCACATATTGGGAGTGCGACAGTTCAAGCCAGAACTGCTATGGCTATGCTAACTTCGCGAAATATTATTGCTGCTCTGGATGGATCCCCTCTTCCTGCGAGCTTAAACTGAAACTGAAATCAAATAATAAACTTTTACTCAAGTCATTTGGTGTTTGATTATTACGATTTCCCTTCATATGTTTCAGATCAGGTGTCCAAAAATCATGAACATCCCATCAATCCCATGGTCGACAGCATTGAAATTTTGTTCCAACATAGTGTTAGGTTTTGAAGATGTCAATTTACACGAGTATGCATAACCCTAAAAATAAGATTAACTTTGAAAGCAATTAAGGTATAGGTTTGACTTGTTACCCTAATGGATCTTCTCAAGAATGGCGTGTAATCTGATAGCGTTTTTTGTTTCTGGGGTTTACGATATATGTCACAAATGGCAATTTTATGAATTTCAATAGCCCACAGCTGGCAGCTCAACAATCCCAACTAGGAGTGTTATTCTTCGATGTGGTCTTAATTTGCGTAAGTCTTCGCTGTGCTAGATAATATGCATATGTAATTTGATAGTAATACTACGGTGGCTATTTGGTTGACATCAAAACTCAATAAGGAGAGAAGAGCTGAGTTGATGGAAGGATAAAAGAAGCTTTCTTCTGTACGCTTCAATTCTTATGAAAGTGTGTGGTTGTTACAAAGATATTATTTTCTTAACGCACCATCAATTTACAAAATTGCTTTTATAGATTTTCATACACGTTTAACAAGGATTTGCTCTTTTATCAAGATACAGAATACAGTATACATTTAGAGAGCAAGAATAAGAAACATGAAACTCCTGCCTGTCGAACATAATATATGTATATTAATATACTTTGTCTATTTACTCTATTTGCTGTGCACTCTCAACCTTTCTCCTGGTTTTGTTGAATTTCACTTTCCAAGTGTGGCTGGTTTGCACTTGATTTGCTAATGAAACATATTCCACATTCATGGCACAGTTCTTTCAGTGGATATATCATAATTGCACCAAAAAGTTGATCAAAATGTGTTTGGCTTCACATTAACTGATTGTCTTCTGGATATTCAAAATGACTAGTGTAAAGTAGCATCATCATGAGACAAATATAGTCACGTTCGTCTGTTCAAAAGGATTAGACCGATGACTCCCCCAATACAAGTTAGAATTGAAATAGGTGTCTTCGCATTTACTCCACCAGTAGCACTACTACATTGAAGCTTATCTCGACTTAGCACATAATTTGGTTTGCATCGACATACGCCGACGTTATCCTTATTTTTGGAGACAAGAACGCAGTCCGCTGTACTGTGGCATTTAACATGATACGGGTAATTTTGTAGAATATCTGGGTTTGCAGTTACATCCACGTACGCGCAATTGTGGTTTGGCTAAATAAGTTAAACATATTCAAGTTATTAGCAAATTACTCACTACCAAATACTACCAATATATTTCTTGTAATGAATTATCTCACCATTTTACGGCATTCCCCACTACTAGTATCATAACTTTGAGAAGTGTCAAGTTTACATCCGCAAAACAAACCTTGTGAATATTTCTGACAGAATATTCCTTTGCTTTGATCACATTCTTCATGGGGCAAAAGAAAACCGCTTGAAGAAGTTTGTTTACATTCTTTACCCCAAGGTATAAAATTTATGGTCGAATCTGAAGATTTTGCACTAACAATCCAGCCAGACACTTGTAGTGAAAGTAACAATAGTGAAAGAATTTGATTTAACTGTAACATATTTCGAAGCATTCTGAAGAATTATTCAGCACACACCACGGATCTCCACTGCTCTGTTACTCTGTGCCCTAAATTCACATATTACAATATTGTCAGCAAAACCACAGTTGACTAATCCAGTCACCACTTCCACGTAAAGTCATTATTTATGACAAACTTACTTAGCTTACGTAATCCTCCACTAATCGTACTTTGGCTTGCGTCGAAAAGATGCAATACACTCAGGTGAATCACCAAGAGATGAAAAAATGTTGTGTACTGAAGAGATGAGCTTGATTTTTGAACAGAAACGCTTTACCATCCGAATTCCAACTATCTTCGTATGCAGAAGCTGCGTTAATTAATATGAAAATAGGAATCACTAATTCTCCCCTTCAACTCCTGTGTATTCACAAATTGCTGTTATTATTGCTAGTAATCTGTATTGTCAAACGAGTGTACACGGCACTGTATTTTGATTGAGGGATAGTCTCTCTTGTAATTTTTGTAAGGATACATATGATTGAAGTTTGATTGCTGAGTATGGTTTGGATTTGTGGGAGTATTTTTTCGTTACCCAAAGCGTTTAGTAAAATTGGTATTAAGTTAACATCTACACTTCCTTACTGTACAGTGTGCATATCGCTTCTTTACCAAGACGTGGTTGTGATAAAATAATAAACTATGCCATGAAAATTAACCAGTTAGTTTGATGTGAAGAGCATGGCAAGGGTGAGAAATAGTAAATCTCGATTGGTTCGTTGGTCCAGTTCTATGTGTTTAAGTACTTCTATGCAGCACTGATCGTCACCGAATGAAAGACTTATAATATATACTATACAGTTCCGCGTTTATTTTAATATGTGGTATCGTAAAAATGAGCCAGTTTTGGTTTGATATTCGTCCTTTTCAAATGTTAGTGGACAACAACAGATTTGTTTGCAACTTTTCCTTGAACTTGGTGCAGAGAGTTATAAAACTATAATAATTTGGGATTGCAAAAGTAGTATCTTCCAATTGGCGTGAGGGGGATGATGAAGGCTGAATTAATAATCCTGCACAAAGTTAACTCAACGATGCATTTGGTAGTTGGTGGTACACATAAAAGGATGAACACACATTTTAGTAGAGTCTCCCTCAGTGTATTCAGTACTGGTTGCTGAGTACCCAGATGAGGTTTTATCTGTGAGGCACAAGTTACTGGGAGTGTAGAAAGAGTCCAGTTGGACAAGTTTTAACCAACCAACCACTTGTGTGTCTGTATATATTCACTTTAATGATGATACCAAAGATAATACTGCAAGAGGAAGGGGCTGATATGGTTGGAGTGATGTAGCCTGTAGCTATTTCACAGACTTTTATTTAACACTCATCTTGGCAGATGAGAAAAATTATCCTCATGGAATGTGCATTCGGTCTGTACATCAAGCTACAACTTTGTTCATGTGCGTGTAGGATTTTGGATTGTGTCACTGATTTGTGTTGCAAGTTGCAACAAGTGTTGACTTTAATGTTTTGGGGAATGAGTGAGTCAGATACCAGAGATTAAATGAAGTGTTGATGAAAGAGTAAAATTAAAGTAATGGGGGGTAATGAGACACACGTGTAGTATTTCTTTCTCACTCGTCAAGGCATTCTACTGACTGAACTACTTTGGATAGTTTGAATTCTGGAGTACATAGTAAAAGCGTACAGGTACAAAAAGTAGAAATAGAATTGAAATAGGCTATGAGCTTGATAAATGAGTCAGGAGAAAATGTAGAGTGAGACGGATGTCCGGAGTGAAAGAAGTTGGGGATAAGTGGTTGAGCTGGAGGTGAAGGAATGATTGACCCAAAATTGTGTGGGAGTGGAAAGGCAGGTAGAAAGTCACAGAATGTCCACCCTCCCATCGGTTTAGGTTATAAAGTATTCCAGGAGTAAAATACTTTCTCTCTCTCTATGTATTAATGTTCACAAAAGAACTCAATCAAAAAGCAACTATTCTGTTGGAAATGGCGGTCGTAGGGTAATAGAAGTAGAATAATGACTACTAACTCTGCGATCCGAGAATTTAGAAGGAGATGGGTAGCTGAATGCACACCCAAAGTATATAATGATGGTGCTTCTTCTGTCCAAAGATAAGGAATGAGAAGACAGGGAAAGTATTTTATTCAGAGTGAGTGCATTATTACAATGGTTAGAGAGGTACAGCAGAGGAGTCTACAAGAATGGTGTGGACAGAGAAATTGATGATGGCTAATTACATCTGACATGCAAGTGAGGAGAATGGGATAAAGTAATTGTGCACTATTAGTTTCTCCGTCTGCTGGAGAAAGGTATGATTATACTAAATACAGGAGTAGCATGTAACACGGATGGTTAGGTAGCAGTTCATAGAAAGTGTATAAGTGAGAGGTAGGATATCCAATAAATATCGGATGGAATAGTGTGTCGGAGTAAAGTTACGGTGGGAAGACACGGCTGGAGATGTCATGAATCCCATTTATTTCCGTTATATACTCTTGGAGAAAGTGATGAGAAAGTGAGACTCCTTTCCTTTTTCCTTAGGTGGGTTATAAAGGTTGTTGAGCTGATGTCATGCAGGAATTCGCATGGACTATGCAACTATATAAACTATGTACAATCAGGCGTTACAAAGTGCATTATTCTTCTGATTTCCAAAGAATTTTTTCACGAACAATTTTGTTTTCTGTGATATACGAAAATGGATTGGCTCAGCAAGAGCAAATAGAGAAGAATGGATAATAAATGAGGTTGGAGAAATAAAGTTCTTTTTATTTATCCATGTGAAAAATGAGGAAGAGGAGATAGAGGAAGTGATCGCTCCACAACTTTTGGTGTGTTGGTGTCTTGTCGTATTGCTTTGCAAGTGGATTGGAGGTTCCTGAAATTGTATTGTGTTTGTCTTTGTGTGTAGAATGTGCCTGATGGTTGATTCCATTAATGATATTTTGCTGTAATGTGTATAGATGCGGAAATAAACCAAACACATTTCTATGCAAGAAATGTTACAGCCTTTTTAACCTGCATGTCTTCTTTCAGAAGCTTCGAAACTTTGGCGCTTGGATTGCAGATAAGGTACATCAATAAGGATGGTGCCTTAATTGAAGTAAATCAGTAAACATGTAATAGATCTGCATTTTCTCTGATGATTGTTAAGATGAACTAGATCTTCGTGCTTTTCAACAACATTAGTACACACGGAAAATACACGGTATTTGTTTTTCAGGAGTTTGTGTGGAGCTGTTCTCGCTGAGAGACGTTAGTGCCGTGTGACAATGGCACCCATGATAGGCTTAATGCCGAACGAGTGTTGCATGTGCCAGGAAATAGTGAACAGATATAACCACGGACTGAGTCATTTACTGAAGGAAACACACCAGAGGAAGGCCCGTGAATGGTTTGAGCCACTGAAGGACGGAACTCGGATTATCGTCGTTGTCGGAGGGGACAATTTTCCTCCCAAAAACATTTTGGAACACTTCTTTTACCTCAGCATTGTCACAAACTTTGTGTACTGGGAGGAAAAACCTCGAAATGTTTGTGTTATTGAATTCCTTTCCGAGTAAGTCGTTCTTTTAATGCCTATCCGCTTTCCAATTTAGCCATTTCTTTCACGGATCGAGGGAGTAACTCTCATTTAACCGTATCTCTTGTTGTATTCAAGGAAATTGAGAAATAAGGTAATGACCAAGACCCAACTCCGGATTGGAGAATCCCTGGTCTTGCTGAAAATGGGAAATAAAATTAAGGAAGAAGAATGTAAGCAACGTTTTCAGCGCAACTGGCGTTTTTTTATTTAAAAGATTATTTCGGTTAGATTTATTTGTGGGTTGTTTCTCTAGGGAAAAACTTGATGAGTGGAAAGTTTACATTCAAAGAAGACGATGATGTTGAGTTCGTTTGTAATACTAGAAAAAGGCCGAATATATTGGACACAATTACTATCAGTGACAATGGCATGGAAGAGAATGTTGAAGACTTAGAAACTCAGATGGAAAAAATATACGAGGAAAACTTAATGCCCCAACAGGAATGGAATTTCGTAAAATCTGTGAAGATCAAGGTGGAAGAGTACTTACGGAACAAGTGTGAATCGTCGTGCAGACTAGTGCCATTTGGTTATGGAAGTCCCAGGGTTAGAATCGCGAACGACACAGTTATTCGTTTCTATTTTGATAAACAAGGTTAGGTTTTGATATACTACTATATGTGAAACATTAGCTCATGACATGGTCATGATTGGTGTTGCAGGAACCATAAACAACGGACTCGGAATGTGGGGATTGGGTAATCAGGTGTACGAGAAGACTCAAGGTCACAAGATTACTCAGATTCAGACGGCCCTGGCTGGTTGCGTTTCATACGTAGCCTCTGTAGGATTTACGATAGAAGTGATCGACACGACTGACAGTCAGATTTTCTTCAAGTACAGCGACGGGACAAGACGCGCCAAGTGCAAGATACACTTTCAAGACTTTGATACTCTTCAGGCTCATCGGCTTTTGAATATCTACAACAATATGGATTGTCGCGTTCGTCCGTTGCAACTTGTTGCTCGCCAATGGTCTCGGGCTCGGGTCTGGGAGAATGACATGAATTTAGAACATCTGCAGTGGATGGTTATCTTTTTCCTGATGAGACATAAAATTCTTCCACCAGTTCACGACTTGATAGATAATCTATCAATACAAACTGATTTTAAGCTCAGAGGATTTATTGGATTTCCCCTGTTGAAGAATGACATGGCACTTGAAAATGACGATGATGCCTTCGGAATTCTCAAACTAGCTGCAAAGATGTTTCAATACTACAGCAAGTTTGACTTTTCCACGTCTTTAATCAGTTTAAACGACGGAGATGAGACCCCAAAAGTTTATTCCCCAGTAGTTGTGATCCAGCATCCTCTAAAACTTGAGTGTTACATGACTTCTCTCGGGGACAACAGCGTAAATTTATTTACTAAGGCGTGCTCAAAGGTTTCTAATGATATTTCAAAACTACTCCTTGAGCTGATAGTAGGAATGGACCCGCCGCCGAGCCTGTCGAATCTGCTTAAAGGTATTGATCCTCCAACAGTTAAGAAAACCAGTCCTGCGAACAAAATGACGAGACGCGATAAGACAAAGAAAATCCGTACGGGTTAAGTACTTGTCAATCACAACTGCATATAAGTGACAAACAAAGACTTATTTTAGATAGAATGTAATAGCAATAATTAGCAACTGTAGTATTGCTGAATTTTATGATTATTGTTAAAAACTTGGTTTACATATGACTAATGTAATAAACTACACTATAACAGGCTAAAAACATTCAGTGATTTGGTTGGATCAAAAAATTTACACAACCGACAAGTAGAATAGCATACGAAGCACGAACTATCCAATCCTATCAGCTATCCAATGATTCCATGAATTGGGCAATTAGAGCGAACTTCTGTAAGAAAGTCGTCGACTTTAGGACTTCAGGAAGCTTATGTTTATTAGTGATTCGTGAGGGTCAATCAATCTTTCATAGAAGTCCGTACATCGAAAGTTTATTTAAAAATTAGAAAAATGGACAGAGACATTAATTTCGACATGGGTGGATCGGTGATCCGGATCCTGGCATCAGCGTATTATTAGCCTATTAAATGGTATTCATGCGTGTGAACCAGCAGCAAAGTTGTCTAGCATTTTGCCAATAATATAAAAGCATGTTGTATTTGTTTTCGATTTGTGAATGTTATGTTTTGACTTGTTGGGAGTCGAAAGTATAATTTTTGGATTTAGTGTGTTCTGTATATTCTGTCATACACACACACCTATGTACTCAAACTCCAGCAGGTATCAATACCACTGACTGCAGGCCAAGCTTGGTTAGCTTTCAGAGTGATTATTACTGTTTATTTTTAATGAGCTGACACACAACTCGGTCGTTCTTTCCAATGTAGTTCAAATATTTACTTTTTTAAAGTGGATTCTGAGTGTAGAGGGGAAAGGGTTGGTGTGATGGGTTCGTCTCTGGTCTAAAACATTCACACTGTTTGCCTTACCCTGCATGCGACGACTGACACAGGAAAGTTATCTAGGCCGAGAGAACTTAGTAGAGCTGTTAGTTAGTAACGTCTCTTATCCCCTAAAAAGAGACGCTAAACAAGTATTTTTTATTTACGAACTTCCAAACTTCCACAGAACCGTGAGTATCACGAATAGAAACTATAGAAAGACCAAATGCAATGATTTTCTTCCCTATCCCGGATTGCAAGTGAATACTTTATGAAACCATTACTTGGGCTATGCTTGAAAGTTTGAATGTGATAGGAGTGAAAGTACAAAAACATGTTTCTTGGAAATTTCATGAAGTATAAAGTCATCAAAAGTCTACTGGGAGGAGTTGTCTGCCCCTTACAAGACGGGTGGAAATTGAATCTTCAATAAATTAAGTGATTTACCGCAGAATTAAGTTGCGTGTTCCAGTCCTTGAGTGTTGCTGAATTAAAGAGCAGAAATGCATGTGTATAAGGAAGTGTGAACATTCATTTTCGATACGTAAGAGGCTGCCAAGAGGTGTTGGATTTTTTATGTGCACATGCTATGAAAATTAAGGAGGAGGTTTAAAGGTTATCCTGGGCTTTTTTATATGCTGCTGTAAGGAATTGGTATCCAAACGTGTGAGGATTGTTGGCAATACGAAGGAGGCGATATTCACGCAATGAGATGTTTTGTGCAATAAGGAATTATTAGCTGTTTGTATTGTTTCACCAATCGTGTCGGATCCGTGCATTTTGGCCTGTTTAATGATGGCAATAGAATCTGACTCCTCAAGTAATGATGTGGAATGTTAGTAAATATTATGTCGATATGTTTGGAGTATTTTGGAGCCGGAGCTTTGGGGACAAGCTTGTATACGCTCTAACATTTATGTCATTTTTATGAACAAAGGTCAAGAAGACTAGAATCAGTTTGTATATTTTAGTACTACCAATAGAACGTAAGATCTTAAGGTTATCTGAATTCCTAGTAGGTAAGTATATGGTTCTTGATTTTTACATCCTTGTTAATGCTAGCCAAGACGAACAAGTAGCGAGTTCTTGTGTAGTTCAAGACAGTTTAGATGAAAGTTCTGAAACCAAATCTGTCGTCAACTTGAGTGACATCGACTTAGAGAAGATTAATTTGTTTTTGTCATATAACGAAATCTCTTTCATCAAAGTATCTTTTGAGATGACTTAAAAGGAAGATAATATATATGAGTCGGAGTTCAGAGTTGTTCTGTAATTTTGTATGACTGTATAAGCAATTGGTATTTGGTATTCACATGAACTGAATTAATCTTCCAGCTTGGGATTTCATAAACATGTATCGTGTATGGTTCAAATGTTCAAATCATGAAACCACACATTATCAATGTATGCTGGAGGAAATGTGTTTTAATCTTAGTTTCTTGTTTGCTTCCCTGTGCCTGCAGCTTGCGAACTTGCAGATGTTTCATCATTCCATGAAAGGAAGCAAGAGAAATGTTTTCATATCTACCTTTTTAATCTCGAATCTTTGTTATTTGCATTGCTAAGCGGGTTTTCAGTTCAGCGAATTTCAATACTTTAATACTAAATAAATTCACCAGGCAGGCACCAGCCTGTATAACATTTTGGAGATGATAGGGGGTTATTTCAATTATATTTTGTTGGAGATTAAATGCAGGCAGGTAATATACTGCAAGACGGACTAGGACTGTGTAAAGCAGGAAATCAGAAACGATTAATAATAATATCTACTAAGCAGGTTCATGGAGTAAAAACCGCAGGAATGATAACCGAAGCCACGAATGATTCATTGAAATATTCATGAGTGTCAGAAGAATGACAAGTTATGTTCCATAAAGATTATGCTGATAGCTGGGTAATGAGCACTTACATTTGTTGAATGACACTTTTAGCATAATTCTTCTATATCGTTCGTTTTATGTGGCTATTATATGTTGGACTCGCTCCACAACCACAATCCAGATTAACATACGCTTACCAAATTGGCGACCAGCACAACTTAATGTATTGAAACAAGGATGAATTGTAGAAAAATCTTTCATTTATTTTACTGCATCCTTATTGTTTTGTAACTCGGAAATTGGGATCATTGGGATTTTAAAATACATAGGTCTTTCATAAATAAGCCAATGAAGGTGAAAATAAAACCCTGTGGACTAACATAGCGCATTTTCTGTTTCAGATATTTTGGAAGTTGAGCATGGCATCAATAGAAGACAAAATCTTGGGAGGTCCGAGAGAAAACTATTGCAGTAGTGATGAAGGTGAGACAGAAGATCAAGAAGACTCTCCTCCAAAAGGTTCAAGTAAGAGCAAGGGTCCTACAATAAACCCGGTAGAGACTGGAATACCACCACCTCAAGGGAGTAAATGGGGAGGATATTCAGTAAACACGGGACCTAAGGGAGTTCTCCGGGACTGGGAACTTTACAAAGCCCAAGAGGAAGAAATAAGAAAAGCAAAAGAAGCTGAACTCATCGCTATGGTCAAATCTTCATCGATTACTTGCAGAACAGAAGCTGAAGAGACAAGAGCGGCCCAAGTGGTGGATAAAATCACAGAAGAATTGGGAAACTCTGATGACTTAGACGAGCTTCTTATGTCAGATTCAGTGTTAGAAGAGTTTGTTAAACAACGGATGGATCTCATGATAAAGAACGAGAGCTCTTCTACGGGCCCTTCTCGAGGATATCTGGAGCTAAAAACAGGAGATGACTTTCTTCAAATTGTTGATTCCTCTAGCCCCACACTAACAGTAGTTATTCACATTCATGATGACAAAACAAATGAATGTGGACGGATGCACGAAGCGCTGAATACGCTTAGCAAGAATTACGGTTCAACTAATGTGCAATTTTGCAGAATCCGTGCTGACACTGCCGGCGTTAGTGGACTTTTTAAAGCCAAAGGCGTTCCTGCATTGTTGGTGTATAAAGGTGGGAATCTCATAGGAAATTTTGTTCAACTGAAAGAACAACTGGGATCCGATTTCTACCCTGGAGATGTAGAGAACTTCCTCATTGAACATGGAATGCTTCAAGACAGGAATGACATTCCTGCACTTATTGCAAAGGCTAAGCAAAGACTTAAGGAGAACTAACAAAGTATGTTTGTCAAACGAATCAATAGCATAGAGAAGTTATAAATGTTTTAAGTGTATTCATGTCTCATATATAAATGTTCCTCTAGCTATGAGATTCTATAAAAAATCCAAGCTTGTAAAATTACTTCAGGAAGACAAACGTGTTGACTACAAAATAATTTTGTGTTTTAATTTCACGTGTAACCGAACAAGGCGCTTGATGCTACTTAATCTTGTACCCTTTTTGTATTTTGATGTATTGTGGTGTGCGTACCGTGTAGTTAATAAGTAAATGTACCCATGTATAATGTTGATTGTGATGAAATGTACCATTAAAGTGGTAATGGATTCAGTGAAGCAAAAGAAGGAGTGTTGAAGTAGTCGTGGTGTAGAATGAATTGATTTCAATGAACCGTGTCATTCTGTTTTCTCCTTGGGTGTTCGCTTCCCTAGTGTCATATTATTATGCCTGAACACCAATTACATCTCAGGAGTTCCTTCAGTCTGTTAATGAAAGAAACATGAGCCTCGTTTCTAATTTTGAGGAAGGAATAGAAATTCTAAGTGGTTGTTATTCATTCACTTTCACAGTGAGTAGGCAATATTACGCATACGTAGTCCTGGGGTATTGTATGCAAAAGAAGGTTTACAGATTTGGATTTTAGAGGATATTATACACTTAATCTCCCATTAATTCAAACTTGAACGAGGGAATGAGCCTTTTTTTAGCATGTGGCTCATTAAACAATTAGGTAAGGAAATAGTTTGATGCTTCATTGTTCTACTCTAATTTGCATAATTGCGTGAATAGGTCATTGAGATGAAACCACACTGTATAGTTTACATAGGAATCAGCTCATCTTGTTTATTACAAGTGTGTAGGATTGAAAGACATAATCATTAAACATGTTTTACATTATTTCCGTAATTGTTGCTGCATAATAAGAGCTTGGAGTGTGTCCATAAACCATGGCTTGTCATTTGTCTCGTATTTGGTCACAGGGATATC
>JAQGAB010001264.1:0-17672 GCA_034696565.1 Isotomurus graminis
TAAACTGTCATAAAACGATGGCGTACTACAATCAGCCAGGAGCTCCTCCTCCGCCAGGTCAACCTGACCAGAACTTCCTCATGTCTGTTTTTCGAAAGTAAGATAATTAAAGTTTGGATATTTTTGGGTTTGGTGGGTGTGTTTTAAATTGTGTTTGTTGTTATTGTGTGTGAAGGGTGGATCGAGATGGAAGTGGGTCGATAAACACGGTAGAACTTCAGTCAGCACTTTCGAATGGAACGTGGACGCCTTTTAATCCTGAAACGGTTCGACTGATGATCGGTAAGAAGTTAATTAGTTATTTACGTTTGAAGCAATTTTAGGTGTTTAGACTTAAAATGGTGAGGTGTGTTTTTAGGAATGTTTGACCGAGATAACTCAGGAACAATTAACTTTAATGAGTTTGGAGCGTTGTGGAAGTACGTGACGGACTGGCAGCAATGCTTCAGGTCTTTTGACCAGGACAACTCGGGGAGTATCGACAGAGGAGAACTGAGTAATGCGCTTTTTACATTCGGGTATCGGCTTTCTCCACCAACGGTCGACATGATGCTCCGGAAATTTGATAGACTTGGAAGGGGAACGGTGGCTTTCGACGATTTCATTCAGTGCTGCATTGTACTTCATGTGAGTTACCATTATAAGGATTAACCGTTTGTGAGATCTGAGTTTACAGGCAAATTGTGAACGTTCGTTTTATATTGCAGACTTTGACCTCAGCCTTCAGACAACATGATACTGATCAAGACGGTGTGATTCAAATTCACTACGAACAATTTCTCCAGATGGTGATGAATGTGAAGATGTAATTTATAATGCCTTCTCATCTGTTCGAATTTCATATGCTTTGAATGTAAATCCGACTAACATTCCGAACAATGCATTCAACGACTCAACTAACCATTCTGATACAAAATTAACACCTCAATATAAGTAATTTATAAATCATTATTATTGGTTTTGAATGTTCCTATTATTATTAGTGATTGTAGCACCTCGAAGATTCTGTGTTAGCAGCTCGAAAGCCGTCGTATGTGTACGTGTATCAATTGTACCTTGAAATATTTGGTAGCTTAATTAGTTCACACAGAGAGAATAGATTTGTTAGCCACAAATATCATAATGTGCATTTCGAACCTGACTACTACTTCATTGCCAAATTGTTTATACGGTTTTTCATACTTGTGAGATATTTAGAAGTAGAATTACGAAGCATAATAAGTAGAAAAGGTAGAAATCTAGCATAACTGGATTTTAGGTCGAATAGATTTAAATCTCAACTGTTATATGCAATATATGAAAGACATCGTACTTCCCAATTTTCACCTTGACGTTGTTCTCCTGTCACCTGTGCTCAATTGAATGTGCAAAAATCACAAGAATTACTTTTTATTAAGTCGTTTGTTCATGTTTTAACGACTAACATGATGTTTTATTACGAAATATCTACTGAGAGACGAGTTTCAAATAAAATTATCCTCTTTCGACTAGAGATACATCATGAACATGACATATTTTACATAATAATTTACAATACATCGGAATACACCGGTGTATTAATTGACGAGCGGTTGCTGATTAGTACTGTTGAAGCACCGTTACGTAATAACACCCAACAAAATAAATGACAATTATTGACAGAAGGAAGGAATAGGAATATAGTGAGATTACTTGAAAGCGCAAGGAAGGCAAGCAGGCCTTTACAAGTGGTTTGTAGAACTTACTTCAATGGTTCTTAGGTGCGTTCGGCTGAAATTTAGAATTCATAGATAAGCGTTAGAGGCACCCTTTGGGGTTTGTCGGACAAGATGGAAGAAAATAGGGATTGCTAGACTGCAAATTAAATTATGGGAGAGATTATTGCTTTGCCTGTAGAATGGATTTATCGCGTAGAGTTGGAACATAATCTCTTGGTTGAGCAACTTGGGATCCAGGTAATCTCGGTGGATGAAGGCTTTGACGAACTGTGAATCTGCGACCAGCAATGTCGATTTGGTAAAGAGCGTCTTTGTCCATCACATACTCAGTTGTCACTGGGAGTAGCTCTCCGGTTCTATCTTTATTCACAATGAAGCCCAGCGCGACCATTCGCTCAAGAGTAAATCCGTACCCTCCAGAAGTTGTAGAACCCACGTAGGTCCCATTTCTGAAAATTGGTTCACCTCCCCAAACCTACAGGTTAAAAACAGGAAGTGAGCTCAATCGACCTGAAACATGGCAAACAATTATTTAGTTTAATACAGCATACCCAAACATCATTTTCTGTATCATGGTCATCATCCATGGTAAAGTGTACAAGGCGTCGGAAAATGCCTTCTTCGTGTTGTTTTTGTAGAGCATTCTTTCCAATAAAGTAGTCTTTATCAAATTTCACGCGATGAACACGTCCTAGAAATTATACATATTTTGTGTGCCTAGTTCGAGAGGTAGTTTTGCCCACTTAGCACTGGCGAACTATCTTACCTATCTCTAATGGAGTTGTTCGGCTGTCCATTTCCTCACCCCAAAATGGTATGAATCTCTCGAGCCTCAAAAATCGAAGGGTCAGGTATCCAGCATTTTTGATTCCATAATCTTTTCCTGCTTTCATTAGTTCGTCATAAACATGCACAGCATACTCAGACGGTATGTATAGAGAGTAGCCTGGTTCTCCTGAATTCGTCACAGACAGAAGCATAATTGTTCTTGGAGAACAACCCAGACTTACCATCTGTTATACAGAAATATAACATGAAATACTGTCATTTCATTGTAAGAAAGAAAACCATTAGTTTACCTGGAAAGTAAATGGCATCATTTTGAGGTCAACGTCATCCTCCGTCAATTGAGAGAGAAGTTCACGAGATTTAGGACCGATAATAAGAAGCACTGTGTACATGGACGTCACATCATTCATCGTAACAAAACCATTCATTTCAGGAAGGTGCCGTTCCATCCACTCCGCAACCCTCGTTTGTTGTTTAGAGGGAGAGACCATGAAATAACTAACGTGTAACAAGTTTTCCAATTAATAAGCTGCTACTTAGTAATCCAGGGTGAGGTTAGCAAACGTATACCTGTTTTCCGTTTGACGGATGAGCATGCAGTCATTCTCGTAACCACCTCTTTCATTGTGCATTCCGGATGGACTCACATGACCAACAGGTACATCTATATCGTTAGAGCACAAGCGTTGCAGAAAGTCTACCACTTCTGTACGCGCAGACTACACAAAAAGATTACACTGAAAGGTGTGGCTTATTTATTTTTAACGCCAGAGGTGAGACAACTTACTGAGATTTGAAACTTGCTAAATGAAGACAAATCGATCACAGCAACCCCTTCTCTACAAGCTCTATACTCCTGGCGTAGAGAATCAAAGAATGGAGGCTTCCAATACGTTCCAGGTTGTAAAGTTGCTTCTTGATCACCTGAATTCAGCCAGAATATAAAATACCACGATGATTAAAAGACCTTTATTACGATATCACAATGTAATAAACAATACCTTGATGCTCTATATCGAAGTACAGAGCCCTTTCGAAACTCATAATAGCGCCGAAAACAGCTCCTTGACTTTTTAAAGTTGAAAACAATGGAGAGCATCTGATGTTCCGCGATGACTTGTATTCCGTTTGAAGAGGAAACAAGATTGTGTACTGTTTACCAACTATTTCCTTAACTCGTTCGTACAAGAAACGCCTGATACAAAAAATTAATTCAATAACCATACACATAAGTGACTTTGTATCAATAGTCGCTAACCTGTTATTATGTACATCCACAAATCTTCTAACATCGAAATCAATCAGGCACATATCTGGCTCGCCCTCCGTAATCCAGTGAGCTAAAGAGGAGCCAATTCCTCCTGCGCCTTGCAATGAATTCCCATTCATTCCAGCAGCCACAAAATAATTATCAATTTCCGGAGTTTCTCCCAAAATCCATTTGCCATCTGGAGTAAAATTGTCAGGATCGTTTCTAAGTTCCTTCAGTCCACATTCTTTCAAACTTGGCATTCTTCGCAATGTCCGATCCAACCTGCATTAAATTCAAGAGTGGCAAGATTTGCACAACTCGAACTATCATATTTCAATAGAAGTCATACATTGGAGCAAAATGATCCCAATCGGGCTGCAAGCTCTCCCTATAGTTTTTAGGAACCCCTCTTGTGAACACGGGCTTTGCAATTGCCTCAAACCCACCAAGGAGAAACGAATTGTCTTCTAGCTTCCGACAGTAAATCCCGGAATCATAATCTCTGATTGTAGGCAAAATCGAAGGCATAGGAGTACTAAGTTCTTCTGTGAGAAGGTAGTAATGCTCCGCTGGATGAACAGGAATTCTGACTTTCGGTGTGCACCGCTGGCCTAACTCCCAAGCCCACTAGAATCAGTAATGAATAAAAAATTAGAAACATAAATATCGAGAGCCCACAATGATCAAATCACAATAAAAATTTACCATTCCAGCACAGTTGACGAAGAATTCACACTGAATCGTTCCAAGACTCGTATCAACCGCAGCAACTCTTCCTCCTTCCGTGACTAGATTACGAAATTGGCAATTCTTAAAATATTTAACTCCTTTTGTGCTCGCAAGGTTAGCAAACGTCTTGCAAACTGCAATGGGGTCTGCTACCGCGTCAGCTTCCACAAAAATTCCACCCTGAAGATCGGACGTGTTTATGAGCGGATGGTACTCCTGAATCTCCATCGGACCTAAGATCTTTGAACAAATCCAAACGACCGTTAGAATAGACTATTACATACTCCTCAAAAATCACTTCTTACCTTGCACTCCACCCCTTGTGGCTTGTTAAGAGCCACACGTCTTCTAAAAAGTACCATTCGCTCCCTATTCTGTGCGAGATAAAGACTCCCACACTCCTGGAGATTAATATTGTGACCATCTTGTTGCAGTTTCTTGTAGATGTCAATACTCTTGTTAATAATCCTCTGCTCATCCACCGGTTTAAGAAGAGCAAGTACTCCCGATCCAAATACTGACGTCCCTTTTCCAATGTCATTGTCTTGCTCGATAAGCACCACATCCGTCCAACCTTTTTCTGCCAAATGATACGCCACCGAGTTGCCAACAATTCCTCCTCCGCATATAACAACCCTAGCTTGTTTAGGAAACGAAGCATCTGCTGCAAACGATCTTCTCCCCAACACAGCGTTTCTATTCTGTCCACCACTGCTGCTGCTCCCTTGACGTCGCAACTGAGGTGTCAACTGGCTCACTAAAGTTCTCCATGGACTCATCATTCCTCTCCCTGCAATTGCAAATGAAATCTTGTTTCTTCAGATGTCCAAAACAACTGAGAAGGGAGGAGGAAGAATATTTCTAGGAAATCACGACCATCTAAATTCCATTGTAAACTGTAAACCAAATCAGTTAATGTTGCTTATCAGACAATTTTAAAAATCAATTTGTTTGATAATATCGGATTCTACATGGGATGGGATTGAATTTGGCGGTTAATTCTTAAGCCTTGAGAGTACTACTGGGGACAAGTGAGACGATGCTCGTGAAATCAACTGAAATCATGAAGATGTGATAAGAATAATTTCTTTTAATTTCGACTGATTCATTAATAAGTTAGTCGTACTGAGGATATCTTTAGTAATAAATATATTTGTAACAATTGGTATTTAGTCTTATGGTCATATAATTTCCTCGGGTTGTTCTTAGAGCTTACAAACCAGTCACCAGTGTCGCATATGGCAGTACGAAATGAACTGTAAAGCTAACTAACTGGCTGGCATCACAGTTGCCGACTGGCAGTGTACGTTTTTCGCTTAAGCGTCTTCTAATCCGTCATTGGTTTCATCATGTTCTCCTTGAAGAAGCAGACCTTTCTTCTTGGCTAGATTTCTGTTGTCGTCAACTCTGACAGAAATAGTGGAGCTAGAGATTTTATTGGTGTCAAGAGCTTCGATGCTATCACAGTCGAAATCCTCAGAAGGAACATCTTTGGCACCGAAGTATCTTTGAATCTCCTCTGGACTTTTGTTCTTTGTTTCAGGTATCACAAATAATGTGAAAAGGGATCCTCCCAAACAAATCGTAGCAAATACCCAGTAACACCCGGACTCTTGAAAAATGTCAATCATATCTTGGAAAGTTTTTGTAGCGACGAATGCAAGGACCCAGTAGGTTAGCGTTACTACTGCTTGAGTCTGGCCTGCAAATGATAGGAAATTAGACATTATTACATGCCGAATTAGGGTGTAAAATAATCAATGGCTGGTTTGGTACCCTTGTAATGTGGACTGAGCAACTCGGAAGACAGGAGCCAAGGAATTGGTCCTGGAAATCAATACATGAATTGCATAACCTTGATGGAAAAACATATTATGTGATTAACTCTGCAATCTTACCCATTCCAAAGCTGTAGGCAATAATAAATCCTACCAACGTGACCATTGGAATCCACGACAAGTTCTCAGGAACTGTTCCATCCACAGAAGACTCTTTCACACGAAAGAAATACCCTAACAGGGCTAAATTAACAGCCATCATGAAACTTGATCCAACTAATATTGTTTTTCTTCCCAACTTGTCAACTAGAAACATGGAGAGAAGGACAAAGACCACTTGAACAATTCCAATTACTATTGACGCTGTGTTCGGATCAATATGTGGCCCAGTGGACTGGAAAATTTCCACTGTGTACATTGTGACGCTGTTTATTCCTCCTGAAAGCCGAGACAAAAATGTTATATGAGCTTTATGTAAAAACAAAGTGAGTGATTATTCCAGCAATAAATAACTCACCAAGCTGCTGAAATGACATCAACAGTAAACAAATTAAAGCAGGTTTAAGGACTGGAAGGGAAAATGGTTTGACGTGCTTTCCCGAGCCAGGAGATGAGTCATTAGAGACATGGACTGTTCTTTCCAACTACAAGGGAGAAACATTTAATCATGCGGATCAGAGAAGAACAAAAATTTACGAGTTCACTGAGCAAGTACTACATAAACACATTATATAGCTTCACTTACTTTTGAAAATTCTATTTCAGTATGAACGCTGTCGTGCCGTTGTAACCAACAGAAAGCTTTCCGAGCGTCATCATTCCTGCCTTTCATCAAAAGAAACCGGGGGCTTTCAGGCATGAAAATCATCGTAACAAACAACAGAATGGGAAAGATTCCACAAACTATTGCCAACCAAAACCATGAGAGAAATGTGCCAGCGATGAATCTAAAATGAGAGTAAAGAACGCAGTGTTACTGATGATAAACGTTAAATGAGGTAAGTTGAGACATATAAGAAACAATTACGTGAATAGGATTCCTGAGACGAGCATAAGAACCATACAAGATCCCAATATTCCTCTAAGAGAATTCTCTGCAATCTCGCTAACATAAATTGGAATGATCACAGTAAACGCTCCCCCAAAAAATCCTACACAGCAAAAATGAAAAATATCCAGGATGAAATATTATTCAGATAAACTCTAGTCACTATGTAATATTAAAATCATATGAAACGCCCACCTGTAATGAATCTCCCGTAGTAAATGGTTTGTGGAAATTCCATTGCAGCAGCAATAAGTGCCCATCCAATGGCAAATGGAATTGAGTAAAAAAGCATAACAGATCGCCGTCCAATTTTGCTGGCTAAGTACCCAGTGGGAGGTCCTGACGCGAGGGCTCCGAGCTGTTGATGTAATTGCAAAACAACCCATCAGTTGTCTCCCTTTGACTTTTAGAGATTACATTTTCATTATTATTTAACTTGCAATAGCCAGCGATGCAATCCATGTGAGCTCGTTGGAGGAAAGGTCACCCAGATCGAGACTTTCTTTGAGATTTGGGAGTGCTGGAGATGTCTAAAAAACACATTATATTATTATTTTGTCCGTTGACGATCGTGTTAAGCGTCATTACTGCATGGTTTATTATCTAAAGGTTAAAGATCGGTTATTGGATGCTGTCATAATGTTAATACGAATTAATTGGACCAAGCTGAACTTGTATTGTCAGTTTGTCAATACTTAAGTGTTTCAGACTTCAGATACGAAATGAGTTTGGTTATTGACTGATTATGAAAGCAAATAGGAAGTAAAGCGTGCGTATTCTCATACTAAACTCAAGTAACCAACAGTACTTTGGTGGAGCTTTAACACTTTCATGAACCAAGAAAAATGAGAACAAGATCATAAATGGAAAAGAAACATGAAACATTTATGCATTCCACTAAACTGAGAAACTGTGTCCATGAAGAAGTAAAAAATGGAAGAAGGTCTCACCCAGCCCAATACAGTTCCAAGTCCAAAGGAGCCGACAGTAGCTATAATTCATAAGAATTAAAGGAATAATAAATGAATTAAAGGATTTTATAGCATGGGAAATCGATTTCTCAGCTTTTGGCTGGGAAATGTGAGAAAAATGCACTTTCATCAGTTTCATCCATATTCACGTGCACAGTGCACGGTGACACAGTGAATAAATATCGATCGCGTCTCGCGTGTGTCACAGAAATTCAGTTTTGGAATGAAAATGCAGGGAATCTCTTCTTACCGGAAAGTGTAGCAAAGATTTGGGGCAAGGATGCCTTGAGTCTTCTCCATTTTAATCGAACATGAGTTCCCTCAAGAGACAAGGATTCACTTTGTTCCATTTAAAGATTATAAGGAGATGAGATGAACGACAAGAGGTGAGAGATGAATGCTGCGTGGGAAAAGTGAGATATCTACTGCTGCAGTAACGGATTGAGTTACAAAAGGTGAGAACTTATCACATTAAACGAGCACTGCCGAAGCTACAGTGATCTGTAATGAAGATGAGAAATAAGTGAAAACGCTTGTATGGGATTAGTGAGCTTGCCATGCAATATCTGAGTGGCAACTGATCAAGTGGAGGTGCTGGTTTGTCCAAGGTTGCTTTAATCTTGCATCTTTCTGCAGTCCTTCACTGAATTTGCGCAATGGATTCAGCACCATTCCTAACCACCTACTTTTGCAAGTCTACGCTACTGTGTGTCTCGTCTCCGAACTTCTTCTCACACTGTCTTATGAGCACTATTTATAGCAAGTGACTAAAGATGTTATAAAGATCTTGATGAACTAGAGAAACAAGAACAATGCTGTTTTGTACGATGCAGGTCAAATCACAACTTTAAGAACGATTAAAATTAGTAAGTTACGTGACAAGAATGCCTTCAAACGTGCTTAATACACGATTTACAGCAGACACAGCTATTTATCGAGCTTAAGATTGCTATGTAGCAGGTGTGAAAGGTTTACGTATTCCTGTCTAGTTGTCTAGTTAGTGAAGAGACGGCTTTGTACATGCCAAATTTGGTGAAGGAAAGTGAAAGTGCTTGCACACAAAGTTCATATAGCCAGTTTATGAGTTGTAACACTGAACACAATAAAATGGTTTTAGTGGTTTCATAAAAGTACCAGTTTATTTATTAGTACCACACAACGACACAACATGCTGTATTACTGAATCCAGTCAGTGAAAGTATAAAAATATCATGTTCAGTCACTGGTATAATATCTTGAAAATCAATCATATAGAAATAACTAATTCTAATATTCTAAATCTAAGTATTTCATGAATTATAACTAAGGTTAATAACATCGTGGGAGTCATTCAGTAAATAATCACGGTTAAATAGCCACCGTATTTATCAGTCCAACATCAAATTATACAAGTCTTGACCGATAGCCCCTATGTTATCTTTAGCTTCATTGTCATTGGCGTTATCTGCATCGTTCTGGACTAATGGAGAGTCATCTTTCCCTTCAACAAAATCCTGCTCGGTCAATTCCAATACCGCTTTTTGATCCCGATCTCGATTGTATCCTAAAATGTTTTTTATAAAAGTCAATTTTATTGAAAGTAAAATGATCATGAAGCCAGCATGTGATACTATTTCGCCCACAAACAGGCAAACCCAAAACAAACCTGTTCTAGGAGCCGACATCAGATTGCCTGCGACTAGTTTGGGCCACTGACCAATTCCTTCCACCATTTGTAGGCCATGTTTTGTGTCTTCAAACTCCAAACACAAGGCAATGGTGCGAATGACTTTCAGTTCAAGCTACAAATCCATAAATATAAATATACAATTCAAGATAGGTTGGTGGAGATACTTTTAATTCACATCTTGAAATGTGCATGCAATAATCATTATGTAACTGACACACTGTATATTACCTCGTTCAAACGAAGAGACGGTGATCGCAATTTAGTGATAATAATGCGTTCTAAGCGATGTCGTAGTATCATGATTGCTTCAATAGTTGATTTCTGAGCTTCCATTGAGATCCAGGAGTTTATATTTATTCGAAATAATTTTTCAACGTTGGAAGTACTTAAATCACCGTCTTGGTCCATTACTTGTGCACCTAATTGAAAGCATCAATAAGTATATGAATTCAGCTCAACAAACAATACCCGAAAAGAAATTGAAATATTTAATACTTGAAGAAGGTGCAATGGCAGTCTCCTGATTTCCGGCAAAAATCGCAACAGCTAAATCTCCTACACCTGTACACCCACGAGTCAGGTGTTTCTGTCCATGTTGGCTCATCTCGTCGTATACGATCCAATCTACAGGGAGTTTAGGGAGTCCTCCTTCACGCTTGTAGAGCACAGAAGATGTCGGATGTAAGGCGACGTTCTTGTGAAATCTGCCATACAATTACATCAAAGTACTCAAAATAAACTTCAAGTCCTTAAAACTCAGAAAACGCCAAACTGCTACTTACTCATTGTATAGGCACTTCTTCTCCCGATTAATTCCACACAGATTAGGGTATAATGTGGCAACCAGTATTCCCCTAACCAAAGCAGAATTGTCGGAATTCGTATTCACAGCATGAAGATCAACTGCGCCTTTAGAATTAACAAATCTAGCAGCTCTGAGATGTCCCAAAAGTTGTCCTCTGATTCCGTACACCATTTCAAAAGTATTGGACGACACAAATTGATCGGAGCAAAACTTGTGAGTTGTATCAACCCTAAACATTTTTGATATTTCCCAGTACTATAAAACAATTAAATTCAGCATTACACATTATTGCCTTATTGGTTATTCTCTGGTGCCAAAAAACCACATTTCGTTACCTGAAATGCTCTCAGAGCACAAAAGTGGTCGCTTAACGAGTCAGGAGCAAACTCAGCTTTTCTCGCCAAAGCTCGCTGTTTTTCAGTAGGGTCCCCAGGCATTTGAAACGGATCCCTGTTAAAGCAAAAGATATTATAACTTGGGACATTACTTACTGAAAGAAATTCATACATGATCTATGGCGTTACCTGTAAGATATTATTGATACTATAGTTAGAATTGGGTCCAAGCATTGTAATACAACCCCATAAATCAATGCTTTGCCAAGAGACGGTTCCACTGGGAGATCCAACAAGCACAAGCCGAGTTGAGTTAAGTCCTGTTCTTTAGTGATTGCTCCCAAAGCAATCAACTGGTCTATTGCTTTCTTCACAGCGATTGGTGCCGGGGGCTCTGGTAGTCGGGCAAAAAATTCTTCAATCTTCTTTTCCTTGATAATAAAGGCACGGCCATACAAGCACAACTCTTGTAAAGATGATCGCAAAATTTCTGGAGTAGGAAACGTTGGCATGAATTCGTATCTAGCTTGAGAATACAGTCGGTAGCAAACTCCTGCACGTCAACAAGCAATAACACAAATAATTAAGTCACATTACTTTTCGAAACTTATTTCGATTATTCCATAACACAAACCTGCTCGACATCTTCCAGCTCGTCCTTGTCGCTGGTTTGCAGAAGCCTTTGAGATCCAATTTGACCTAAGCTGAGTCACGCCCGTCATGGAGTCATAAGACTTCTCTTTAACTTTTCCCGAGTCAATCACATAAACGACGTCTTCAATGGTTAAGCTAGTCTCAGCAATGTTCGTCGATAACAGTATCTTTCTAACTCCTCTTGGTGGTTTCTCAAACGCCGACTTCTGATCCCCAGTTTGAATATTCGAGTGAAGGAGAAAAACGACCAGTTGGTTTGAGTAACGACCCATTTCATTACCAGTGAATAGCAGCTGCTTCAAATTAACTATTTCATCATATCCTGGCAGGAAAACTAGAATAGCCCCCGAGTAATCAGCTGAGATATGTATCTTGCGAATCAATTTCAGTATCAACATTAAATCTACACGCTCTTCGTCAACAGTAGTCAAGTATTTTTCCAATCGTTGAGCGTCAACAGTCGATGAGGTGGATGAGTTAGCTAAACTCAAGCCTTGAGCTACAGCTTGACTGTACTGGTGTTCCGCAAGAATTTCCCTAGCACCGATTTGATCATGATCGTCTGCCCAATCGATAGCTGTGAAGTATCTTGCATACTCAGGTAGAAATGCAGTGACAGTTACATCGGCTCCTAGGGACAGTAACGCTTTTATAGGGTCAATCCATCCCCTCACAGACACAGCCATCAGCATTGTGCATCCAACTTCACTATGTTTGTAATCCACAGGAACTCTTCCTCGTGCCGCAAGTTCCAAGAATTTTTTACAGCCGACTTCATTTCCTGCTTCCCATACTTCTTGAATCAATTTGTCAATATCTTCATTTCTTAATTGTCCCTCACTGTTACAATTTTCAGGTACATCGTCAGCATAATCTGAGGCAGATCCTCTTAACTGTGCAGCGTCTGAAGTGTTACTCCCAGTTCCTTGGAGCATCTCAACGAGCCCATCTTCAATAGCTTTTCTACTCTGGCTGCTCTTACTCTTTACCCCAGCTGCTTTATTTCGGGTTCTTTCCATTTCCAAGTTCTCATAATTCAAGTCAGCAAGCACATTCTCCAGGAACAAAATCTTCACGGGAAAAAGCCTTCCTTTCACTGTTAGCATCGGGCATCTTTCCGGTCCTCCGAAGTAAGACGTAAGCAATTGACTATCCATGTCAGCACCCATTAATATCAAACTCAAGTCGGGATAAAACCGTCCCAAGTCGCGGATACAGGCCAAGAGGAGGTCCGTATGTCGATCTCGCTCGTGAACTTCATCCAAGATGATGTGAGTAGTATGTTTGAGGATTGAGTAGTCGAACGAAGTAAGCGAGCGAAGGAGGATTCCACTCGTACAATAAGTCAGAACAGTCGACACTGGTGAAAAACAACACTCCAGACGAATTTGATAACCCACGGCATCTCCAACTTTCTCTCCTCTTTCAGTTGCAACACGGTCACTGATTGACACAGCAGCGATTCTCCTCGGGACGGTGCATAACACCCTTACTGGCTTCTTCTTCTCGTAAGCGTCGTCCAAAATAAATTGAGGTACCTAGAATAAACATTGTAAAAACAATATTACGTATATACCAATACCAGTTGGATAATTAATGCATTAAATACAAAATACCAAGTGATTACTTACTTGAGTAGTTTTTCCGCTTCCTGTGTCACCTTTAATAAATACAACTTGGTGATTCTCAATCAAGTTAAGAATTTCTTGCTTGTGATTCCAGATAGGAAGTTTATGTCTAGCAGGATCAAACCGATTCGATCGCTTCTTCTTCGGGATTCGCGGTTCAGGTGAACAGGAGATACGGTGTGTGTAATCATTTCCAGTACGCTGACTGTGCGCTGTAACAACAGAATAAAAAATTGAATTCACCTTATAAAATGGCTTGTTTGCAATTATTAATTAATTACTGAGGTAGGTACAGTCAGTCATCCTAGGATCTGGATTCTCGTTTTGGAAGCGACTCCACTGCTCCGCTTGACCCAAGTCCTCTGAAATCGCCTTCATCGCTCCTTGTGTCCTCCCACTAATATCCATTTTCTTAAGAACCACTTGATTAAGCTCCTTCCGTTTCGACACCGTTAAACGACGCTTGATTCCCTGCCTAAGACCACAAGACAAATCAGTTATTCTCCTTTTCATATAACAATTCAATAATCGTAATCCCAGTTCCCATACACTCACCCGCTACTTGTCGACTTCAACCCCAACTGCGCACATCGGGCGTGAATATACCCCCTCTCAATATTCGACAGCGTTTGAGGAAATGTAAACTCTGCACAATATCCCATCATCACAAACACACACCTTATAAATAAAATGCCATTATATAACAATTCCTTACCTGTAATACGAAAATCCTCTTTAAATATCTTGAGAAGATCGTCAATCTGGATTTTCTTGGACGGCGGAACTTTCGTGAGGAACTCATTAAGTCTCCTCATGTCCTTGTCGCTTAAGTCACCCATCTTATCCTCCTTTTCTTGCGTCAAGCGTCCCTGCGGAGGGTACTCCAACCTAGAAAAATCGAAAGAAATGAGAGCCAAATAAAAAGGACGTCCTTTGTTCTTGAACTGCGGAGAAACACTGGCGAGAATGTGAAAATCACGAAGCAAGGAACGAAGCCCTTTTCACTTTAGGCGCCCTTCTTTGTTACAAGTTAAGTCCTCAACGAAAAACCCATCCCCACGGCCCCTTCACCACCACCACCAACCCCACCTCCTTCAAAACTAACACTGTACCTTCGTGTGTGGACTCTTCCGCTGTACTCCGGATGACAAGCCACTACTTAATAATGCCAAGATGCGGCAACAATAAATACAGACACGCCCATTCTTGAAGATGTACACAATTACACAAAACCCAGCAGGACGCGATTTGATATCAAAATTAAAACGTCCTGACTGAACACTTTGAGTGAAATCCGACGACTGAGAGTTGGAGTGAGTGTGGAATGTTTATGTAGCACAGGTTCATAAGAGAGTATGACTTTCGCGGACAAAAATTCTTGTTTTTATTGCAACATGAAGAATACTATGAATTTTCCGACTTAGCATCATTTGAAACATTGTTGTCTTTATTGCATAAAGATGAATGATTAAAATACGCTAAATCTATTGAATTTGCATGATTTGTTTAACAACTACGGATAAAGTGACTGCTGATCTCGAAGAGTCTCACTTGTGAATGCTCCTAATACTCGATTCTTTGTTCGTGTTATTGTTGTTTGTATTGAAGATGGATTGTATTTCATCTAAAGTCTTGCCTTTAGTTTCAGGGACGCAGAAGAATACGAGAACTGTACCGAGAAATGAAACACTAGCAAAGATCCAAAAGGCCCAAGCAACTCCAACTGCAGCGACGAGGGATGCATAAACTTTAGTGACGATGAAAGCGGAGAACCACACGAACGACGTGGCGATGGCTGAGCACTTTCCTTTAACGTTGGGATGGAGGATTTCGCCCATGATGGTCCATGAAAGAGGTCCAATTCCCACTGCAAAGGCGATTATGAACACGGCGACAGAGACCAGAGGCAGCCATGTCAAATAGGATGGAGCGACGTTTCCTGGTTGGAGTGATTGGACGTAGAAGAATGAGCCAAGTGCCACGAAGGAAAGGGCCATGAAAATCTCGGAGAGGAGGAGGAGGATCCTTCGACCAAATCGGTCGACGAGGAAGGTACTTCCGATGGTGGCTACAACTTGGATGGTTCCTACAATAATGGACGAAGTATTTGCATCTAAAGAGGTCCCTGCAGCTTGGAAGATCTCGACGCAGTAGAAAATGACGACGTTGAAGGCAGAGGCTTGCTCGAGGACCATGAGAAGAAGACTTATGCATAATGGCTGGAGGATGGATCGAGATAGACAGTCTCTGAAAGTGATTGAGGACTTTGCAGTTTCTTCCACACTTGCTTGCACCTGATAAGAGAGAATTAAGTTGATTAACTCATTCATCATTCAACCGTTGATAAAAGCACGACTAACCGTGGTGAGTTCTTCAATAATATTGGACAGATTGTCTGTTCCTCGTAGCCAGAAAAGGGACTTCTGGGCTTCTGCCTGTTTGTCTTTGCTCATAAGATATCGAGGGCTTTCCGGAACTAAAGTGAGGAGCACAAGGCCCAACAGGGAAATGAGACTGGAAATTAAAGCCAATGCTTTCCAAGATACGAAAGTTCCCAAGATGTACCTTCAAGAAGGGAATTGAGATTGAGATTTTTCATTAGATTTTTGATTGGGTGGAATTATAAATGGTTGTGTAGCTTACGAGAATAGAATTCCTGATACGAGCATAAGTTGGAATAAGTTCATAAGGGTGCCACGAATATTACTTTCCACGGTTTCTCCCACATATACAGGGACGCTTAACGAGAACACTCCGCCACAGAACCCTATGGAGGTAATGACATGCTTGTTAGTTAGGAAAGTGCTTATAATTATTGAAGTACTCACCTGTAATAAATCTTCCTATGCACAGCAAACTAAGCCGGGTGGAGAATCCTATCATAAGCCAACCAAGTGTGAAAGGTATCGCAAACACTTGCATAGTTCTTTTTCTCCCGAAACTGTCAACGCTGATTCCAGCCACAGGACATGATGCAAGAGCCCCCAACTAAGAACATTCAATATTAAAATACTAATTAAGTATTTAGCTAAAGCTTGGGGAATTGTATAAAATACCGTGGCTATCGATCCTATCCAGGATTGCGCTTCAGTAGAAATGTTCCTGAAATGACCTTGGTGTTCCTGAAGCATGTTGGGGAGAGCTGGAGAACTCCATCCTAACACCGCTCCAAGACCAAAGACTCCGATTGTAGCTGAAGTTCATAGAAATGTTTTACAATCGCTTATTCACGAGACAAAAAATGTGTAACTTTTGAAACTTACATATGACAGTAGCCAAAGTTTGATTGATTACAGATGTACTGACCATTTTAAGGTTTAGTTCTTTATACGCCCTTTAGGACTAGGTAGTTTCGGAGGCCTAGCTGAAGTGCTAGTTGGAGTTCCTTGGAATGGGATGAATACTTCTTTAAAAACTTCAGACTGAATAGACATCATGCGTAGTAGATAGACTCCAATAATAGAGAATGCTGAGTAGAAGCTGTTTAACTCTGCCGTCCAAATTATAACTCCAAGATTGAGAAAACCTTTTCGAATTGATGGAAAGAAAAGTCGCGTTGAAAGCTGTGAATGAGGAGGACCACAGTTCGGCCGATATGCAGGGGACGGGGTATTTATGTGAAATGCGAACCCGACTTTTATGCGCCGTTAAGTTAAAGTTTTTCTCAAATTATTGTTAGGTCATTAATGATAATGATAATTCTTGAAACTTGTTAATTACACATCACGCACGCAAAGTATGCGAATTCTATCGGCAGGGAAAATACAGGCAGGTTTACGTGGTGTCGGGAATGACATAATCTGAAGGTAGAGATACAAGTGGACAAAGAATATTATGTTTCAATTAGCATTATTTTCTCATTAACTCCTTTACTCAAAGTGGTAAGTAGCCAGCGTCAGAGAAGGCTTAAGCAACGGACGGATGACGGAAGCATAATGACCGATATGAATTATTCAATGCTGTGGATTTGATAACCAGGATAAATTATGAAAACTGTGCATCGGTGATAATCTATTTTGTTTTGTTAATTTTGGAGTTGGTAACTCGAACTCATTGTCAGTAGTTATGATTATGGTATAGCATCATAAGACTAGACCTGTGACTTATGAAAATTATGCAACAAGGTTAACTGCTTAAAGAAGAAGATTGGGCCTTATGAACAAAAAGAGTTCATTCGTTGAGAAAGATTTCACTTCAATTGAAATGTTCCTGAAACGATCTTCGTGTTCCTGAAGCATGCCAAGAAGAACTGGAGAATTGCATCCTAACACAGTTCCAAGACCAAAGACTCCGATTGTAGCTGAAGTTCACAGAAAT
>JAQGAB010001265.1:0-17671 GCA_034696565.1 Isotomurus graminis
AATGAAGGGACGTGCATCGGGGTGTGTAGATGGCCTATTACAGACCAAAGCCACCGGAGTTCAGCAGATATGTGGCTTTACAGAGCCTACAGGTATTAACTATCTTTACATATGCCTTTGTTGTAATCTACAAGCGTTTTACTCCTTTAGTGGCAATATTTACCACAAAGGCGAGCACACCGCTACTTTGCCTAGCTACACTCAGGGAGATTACATAACAGTCGTATTGGACGTAGAAAATAAAACCTTGGCCTTCGGAAAGAATGGAGACGAACCTGTATTGGCATTTCAAGATGTTGAAGCTGCGGAATTATATCCATGCGTACTCTTCTACAGTACTAATCCTGGTGAAAAGGTTAGTTCTCATCTGGGGACGCTCATTCGGAATTATATTCTGAATACAATAGGAATGCTTGATTTCGTTTCACTTAGGTTAAAATCACTGACTATGAACCTAAGCGACCCATGAAGTCATTGTTTGCTGGCGAACCGCTGTGCTCTCCGATGGGCAGTACTCTCGCAGAATCACACGTTTCTTTGATACGAAAGTTGCACTCTTCAGATTCTTGGACAAAAACGGTATGATGAATACAAATTATAGCACCAAAATCAAATCAAAACAGAATATTATTGCAATGCATATTTACATCAATGAATGTCTCAGGTGAATGAGCTAGTAATGGAAAGACTCATGAATGGTCGAGAAATTTTATACGATTCCAATGGAGATAAAACTCCAACTCCTTCGGAGACCAGTGAAGAAACTGATGAAATTGGCTCTCATGATAGAGACGAAGAACGTCAAAAAGATAATTTGTATCAAGAGAGAACAGCTGACATCGCCGATGTAGAAAAATTGAGCAAGGAAGTGTGGCCTGTCTTAGCCGTTATCGGAGGTGTTGACCGAGGACTTCGTGTGGGATCAAAGTGCATTCATAAACCAACGGGTAGGAAAGCTATTGTTCTTGGAACTCTGAAAGCTGGGTTGACATCTGTAAAAGTGCAATGGGAAGACTTTGACTGTGGTCTCAGGTGAGATCTTTTCCAGCTGTTTAATTTACTTAAACTAATTTGGCTAATCTTGGCTAGTGATGTGGCTATATCAACGTTGGAACCTTGCAAAGCAACTCCTTTCGAAGCATGTAAATTTACATGTCTGACATCTGAAGCCTTGCGGTTTTTAACCCGTTTGACCTCATTGGATGATGAGGTACACCACACATTATTTTCTAGTCTGTGGATGTTTGGATTGTATCTTGTTCACTTTTGGATGTTTTTTACTCCAGATTAACTTCTCTGCTGAATATCTTGAACATCACCTCGATGATAAAGAGGCAACAAGTGAAGAGCTTTTACAGAGTACAGATTCTGAAGGAGAAGAAGAAATGACGACATCCTTAAAATCTCTGAAAGGGGAAGCCTCTGAACTTCGACTTTGGGACTCAATTCCTTCTTCATTAATTAGCCAGAGTCGTTCTCAACAGCAAAACATTTACTCCCCTTCAGTTTCTCAAGGAAGTACCAGCTCAACTGCTGTAGAAGCACTTTCCTCGCAGATGGTATCCGACATCATCCATGAGATAACAAGAAGGGAAAGTGCTGAAAATATTCATCCACAATCTGAATCTGTGTTTGATGGGATGAAATCCGATTCTTCTTCTCAGGTAGTTCGCCCTGTTATATTTATATTGTAATTTAATATTAACATGAATGAAATCTGTTTTTTATAATTTGAAGGGTGACAGCAAGCGAGCAATTTTAGATGTAGAAAGCGCAATAATTAAAGTTGGCTTTATACGTTACGGAGCCATGAAGAGTCTTCATGCTATACTGACTTGTAACACTTTTACTGAGTTTTTGTTAATTCCAAAACAAAAGAAGAATAGCCCACGGCCTTCCACAAGTGAATGTAAAGATGAGGAAAAGGATGAAAAGTTGAGTCAATCAGCTACTGAGGAGAAAGACTTCGAAATTTGTCCAGTTTGTGGAAAAGCTAATCCACCTGACCACGAAGGCGATTGCCTGCACTGTTCACACAATAATGATTTGCAGTTGGCATTATCCGAAGCGTTTTCTCAAATTATGGAGGTATATATATATTTAAACCAGTAAAATACAATCGTACTAACCTTCCATTAATTTCAGATGAGTGTTAAACCCCTAAAACCCTCTCATTTGTACCAATCGTCGGAATTGGAACGAGTGCATTGCGTGCTCCACCATCAACATGTGAAAAATGTTGTGGACTCCGTTGGCCCTCATTTTAGCTCACACATCCCGTTTTGTGATGATTCGGGAGAACTGCAACGCGAGCCTTCCCCAATTCCAAGACCTCGACGTCAAAGCAGTGATATTGACCCAAGATTTTCACCAGCCAGATCAGCAAGGACATTTTTACCCATGACATTAGCTTCTATCGCTGGAAGGGTGTACCCGCCTTTAAGAATGACCCAAGGTATTTGGAAACTAAATTACTTGTACCAAAAAAATCACCAATCTAACTTCAACGGATAAACAGGTTCTACGAATACCACTAACTCTCAGGATAGGAATCGTAACATAGGGTTGGGGCCTTATATTGAAGAAGGTGATAGGCTGAGAACTTTCGACTATAGTGTGTGGCGTGAAGCTGAAGGAAACAACCTTTTGCCTCCCACTCCTCGGGGCCCTCCTGTGCTTAACCCTTCACAAATTTTGAGACGGCGGCAGCGTAGATCTCCATCACCTCCATCAGCTAGAACCGCGTCATCACCGTCAGGGGCAAGTTCAAGACTTCCGAACCAGCTGTTGGAAATGGGATTTCCTCCCAGACATATTCGAAATGCTATGCAAGCTTTAGGTATGCAATATACATTTCGGAATGTTCCCATTCCTATAAATGCATAACTATGCACTAGTGTATATAAAGAAACGTCAGATATTGTATGTGCATGGTTAGTTTTATGTGATTTACTTCATCTCAATAGGATTAACCGGAGAACTGTCCGTGACGGCGGTAAGTCAAGTGGCTAGTTGGATGCTCGAAAATCCATCAATTGACGACGATACGATTGAAAGAATACCCAGAACCCGTGCGATCGCAAATATTGCTGCTGACCGAGAACGATATGACCAGATCCTCATGCGAGCAGACGTAGGTTTTCATTTTATTCAAAGGTTGTATATTGTAGAGTAAAATTGTTTCGAATCGGTATTTATAGGTCTCGCCAGAATCTTCACGAGCCATGAGATTTAACACTGGAACTAGTCCATCTCCTTCCGACAGTTATCAGCCATTTAGCAGTCGTAAGTTGACCTCTAATATGTTGCTAGACGTTTTGAGACTAAAATAATGAATTTCGTTCGTTAAGTGTTGACATTTTGTGACCCAGATGTAAGTGAACGAGTGAATCAATTGGTTTCTCTGGATCGATTGAGTTTTCAAGACTACCTGAGGTACACAAACTATTTTACTCCAGCCTTTACAAACCTAACGTTGTGCTGTTTTTATGCAGACAAAACCGCAATGGTACACCTAGGGACCTTAGAAATGATATGCGATTCCCAAGGGTATTATTAAGTGAAAACGAGGATGGCAGACTTAGTGGAATGGGATCATCTCGGCAAGAATATCCCAGTAGTAGATCTAGAACCAGTGTTCATGAGCGGAATAAAACCCTATATTTGGTACATTTTAAAAGAACACGTTTGTGCAGTCTGTAAAACAGCGTATTTTAAGTTGTTTTATTTGTAGACCCCCATCGTTACTGTGTCTACTCAGCAAGGAGAGCGAGGTCTCTGCGTTTTCTGTTCACGTCTTCAAAGGGATATTTCAAATCACTTCGCTATCAAGCATCCTGGATGTGGAACAAGATACGCAGATGGTATTTGTGGCGAAATAAGAGGTAGTTCAATGCAATGTTACTCTGTAATCTAAAATTCCGACTTGAGGTAAAGATACTCATGATTGATTTTCGAAGATCAATCGTATTCTCTGTGTGACCGATGCTACGACCGGCATGGAGGATCACATCTTCCTCGAAGTCAAGTGTCTGTTTCGTCAACCTCCGTGGCTGAGACAGCACTTGCTTTACCTCCGTTGACAATGTTAGGCTCAGAGAATATAGACAACGCTACTTTATCCCGAGATGACACTTCGTATAGTTTTGATATTGGCTCTACTTCTTACCAATCGGATCCATATGTAGCAATGTTACCTTACTTGGGCCTTAAAGAAAGAAGGCCATATCCTCATCATGTTTCATTTGACATGTGTGACTCGCTTGGAGCTAAATTTGTTGACAAAGTTTCTGAGGCTAAGCGAAAATGTAAGACATTTTGATATAACTAAGTCAAACATTCAGTATATCCGATCCAATGTCTAAATGACTGATTTTTACCTTCCGTTAGCTCAACAACCCTGTGTATCACAGTTGGGAGAACAAGTGATGATGCTGGATGATCCTAGACATCGAATGGTTACATTGAAATGCGCCACTGATGCTGGACTTGTGATGATTGCAAGAAGTATAATAATCAAGGCTATAACTCTACTCAGTATAAGGTTAATGATTGACTAGACTTAGCTAGAGAAATTCACGACGATCCTTATTTAACTTTTAATTGTTGTTTAATTTTTAGCGAGTGGACTTGTGATTTGGTAGCATCGTTAGAGCGCATTGGACTAAATAACGTCAGAACTCTCGTAAAACTGATGTGTCTAACAGCTGCTGGTCGCATTCAGTGTCAGTATGACAGCGATGAAGAAGAAAATCGTTATTACCATTCTGGATCCACGAAGTTTGAGACTAATGGTTTCTCACACTTACCATATGACGTTCCGACTTGTACGAAGCTGCAGCACATTGGAAAAGCAGTCGAAGTGCTGACCAGTAGTAATATCGACGCGGCCAAGCTAGTCTTAGAAATGTGCACCAGAGTATGGTTTACAATATTTGGCTTTTTCATTGAATGTGGATTTATTTTATTAATTTGCTCATAAAGATTGTACAATGTTTTAGGAGCTCCTTAGTGCAGCGGTTGGATTCATCAAAGTTAATACAGTCAGTTTTGATTGTACTCAACACCCGAACTTTATTGTAACAATGTCGTTGGTCAACCTTTTGAGCGGTCACTCTGTAATTTCTTTAGTTGAAAAAGGTAAGTATTCAAGCGTCCATATCATGTATTTAAGCAAAGTTTGCAATTCAACCTTTTGATGTTATAAACAATTTTTATCTTGAAGAACTTGCAAAGCCAGCAACCAGTCCTTCTGGATCAGGCCTTGACGCTTCCTTGTGTCTTATCGAGTCATTAGCGACGTGTGTAATGTCAGCAAGATTGTGTGGAGGTCATCGACAATGGGCCGCACAGCAATTGGTGAAATGCCTCAGTACGAGAGCATCTGTGTTTAGAATTGGCGATCTGGATTCTATCAATTATTCGGACATGGCAGGGGTGCATTTAATGCCTGTGTTTAAAGCTCTTCTGACAAATCTTCCAGCTTTATTACGTGTACGTAAAATATTATAAAAGTACTGTTGTGGTAAGCATAATCGTTACATTTGTAATGTTTAAATTTTAGGATCAGTATGAATACGAAAAGATTCAAGTTGAAAGCGGCGAGCAATTATTTTTCTCCCGATATCTGCAAAGCCTAGCTGCATTGGCTCTTAATCTTAAGCAGGACAAGATCCTTGTGCGAAAAACTGGTCCTCCTAATTCATTAGGAGCAGACAGTGAGTGTTGATCTTCATGAATGTACATTTTGTTGTACTATATGAATAATTTTGACTTTTGTTATTTAAGTTCCCGAATGGAGATGGTTATATACTCTTGGATTGACCATTAGAACATCTGAGGCTTTGGCCTTCAGGTCTAAGCTTCCCAGCGAATTCGTGGAGCGATTCAATATTGGTATTTAGGTAGCATACACTGAGACTCTAGGATTAGTGTATAAGAATGGCATGATTTGTTTGCAGATGAAGAAGAAGCTTACGTAAAGAATGACAATGAAACGATTGATTGGAGCATCGATATGGACTCTCAGGTCATGATGTGGGCAACCCAGAAACCTCATGACTGGCAGTTCGGGGGAAAATGTGATGTGTACATGTGGGGAAATGGTAGACACGGTCAACTTGGAGAATCGGGTAACCTTGCTTCGCTAGGCGATTAAATTTAAATGATAAATGTGACTCAGAATCAAAATATCCCGTTTGTTGTTTAAGATCTTGCTGGACGACAACTTAGCACCCCTAGGCTTTCTCCCGCATTTTGTGGTGCGCAGCAGGTAATATGTGGTCAAAATTGCACCTTCCTGATTCAAGTAAATGGATCTGTACAATCGATAGGAGAGGGAAGCTATGGCCGCTTGGGGTAATTGAATAGAATTTTAGCAACTTGACAGTTATTAGCACTATTAGTAGCAGTACTTAATCCTTGCGTCTTTTAATTGCTAGACATGGAAACTCTGATGACATGAATACTCTGACAACGACCTCAACCCTATCCGGTACGAGTTTGTTCATAATCGCTTAGTACAGTGGTTACGAAGTCTCCTAATACTCATTGTAATGTTACGTCTATTGCAGGATATGTGATAGATTCTCTTGCAACGTCTTGTGGATCAGACGGCCACTCGCTTGCTCTAACCGAGGATGGAGCCGTGTTTTCATGGGGTAATGAATATTTTGTGTAGCTCGTGATTTCAAGTTCTAAAGAACAAAATCGATCGAATTCATTAAATTTTTAATGAAACGTCGGGAACAGGTGATGGTGACTACGGTAAATTGGGTCATGGGAATTCTGATCGCCAGAGACGACCAAAACAAATTGAAGCTTTACGAAATGAAACTATAGTGCAGGTAAGAGTTTATTATCTAGAAGTGTATACACATAAATATGAATTTGGATAACAATTTTGTAAATCTACTTAAGGTTGCCTGTGGCTTCAAACACAGTGCAGTTCTGACAGCCGAAGGAGCAGTTTATGTCTTCGGAAGCTCAGAGTACGGCCGACTCGGCTTAGGAAATGTCAGCAATAAGAAAACTCCAGAAAAATTATCGACTCTCTCCAACCAAAGAATAGGCTATGTTGCTTGTGGATTAGCACATACAGTTTGCGTGTCAGCTGACAAAAAAACAGTCTGGTCATTCGGGGATGCTGAAAATGGAAAGCTGGGGTGCGGTTTGGGAACTGCGGCTCATACACCTCAAGTTATAGAAAGCCTGCAAGACATCGGTGTCGAGAAAGTGTGTTGTGGCACCCAATTTACAGTCTTTCTCACTACCGATGGGCGAGTATTCACATGTGGATTAGATAGACTTGTTGGACATCCTAACGTTCGCACTTGTAATCGGCCAACTCAGGTTACAAAAAATACATCTAATACTATTCTTATCCTGGTGCTCAACCTCAATAAATAAAATTGTGTAAATTGTTTCAGATTATTAGCTTAAGTGACCAAGTAGTTGTCGACATAGCCGTTGGTGCTGAACACACCCTGTGCGTCACATCTGAAGGTGACGTTTACGGTTGGGGAAGTAACTCAGATGGCGAGTTGGGCCTTGGTCATACTTTGACCATTCGCGAACCGCAGAAAATAGCTTATCTGTCTGGGAAAGGAGTACAGCAAGTTTCAGCTGGTAGAACTCACAGTGCGGGATGGACCGCTCCTCGCAGAGTTCGAGGGATGAATCTGCACTCGGGAGTAGACTTGCGTCTGGGAACTCCTGAGTCGATTCCTCCTCAGTATCCACTTCTCCAAGATGTCCCCATACCTGCTTTGAGAGCAAGACTAAAAATCCTTTTCAACTTTTCTGACTTGCTGTTTGGAACTTGGAATATGCTTCCACTGCTTACTTCTGTGGTTAGTCTCTGTTTGAGTTTAAATTATTTGGATGCATACGACAATTGCATTTCTTACCAATTTTGATTGTTTTAATCTGAAGGGCCATTCACCGAACCTAAAGAATGAACCCCAGTTTTGTCCAACAAGTCCAAAACTTCGACCTCTATTGACTCCTCGTGTGTATACCTTGCCGTTTGTTCGTACTTTACATCGAACAATGATTCAGTCCAGAACTTATGGACCACAAATAACAGTTCGACGTCTTTCAACTAAAGGTCGAAAGAAGAAGCCAATATTTACTCAAGTATCAACTCAAGTGGTGCTAATACCTCCCCAAGACCTGAGGCTACCAGCAAGGGCGTGGAAGGTAAGGATGGCATTTCTAACCCAGTCAATTTGGGCTTATTATTTATAACTCTTCAAAACTAACAAAATATTCTGATTTATTTTGTGTGCCTGAAGGTTAAACTGATGGGAGAAGGTGCTGATGATGCTGGAGGTGTCTTCGATGACACAATTACCGAAATGTGTATTGAGTTGACAAATGGTTCCCTGCCGTATCTGATCCCCACTCCGAATTCCTCCAACGATGTTGGCTTTAATCGAGATCGATTCTTATTAAACCCCGATCTTACATCTGCGGATGATTTAGTTGCATACAAGTTTATTGGTAATTACACTTAATACAAGTCAGTTGTATCATTTTGATCAAGTCGAGTCTTGAGTGAGTTTGTGCTGTTTGCAGGAATACTTTTTGGCGTGTCTATAAGGACTAAGAAACCAGTTGCAATACCATTTGCACCTATCATCTGGAAATTACTTGTGGGAGAAGAAGTAACTGCGGATGATTTAGAGGAAGTGGATGCTATGTACATAAAAGGATTACAGTCAATCAGAGACAACATAGCTTCGCAGTTTAACGAATCCAATTTCCATGAAGTATTACTCGATCTCGAATTGTTATACATGTGGGTTTATCTTGCCTGGGATAATAAAAAACTGTCAATCTTTTAGGTAATACCACTCGAGTGCTACGAAGGAACAAGTAGCACTGGCAAGCTGGTTCCAATCGTTCCTGGAGGTCGAAGTATGCCGTTGACGTATCACAATCGTATGGATTACATAGAAAAGGCTATTCACTTCAGATTGCATGAAATTGATTTGCAGGTTTGTTTACTACACAAACGTCATTCAGACAGTCGATTCCACTCAGCTAATAATGTTAGGCTGATACGTTTCTACTTATTTTGATTAACAGGTCGCTGCCATTCGTGAGGGAATGTCTGGAATTGTACCAGTTCCATTGACAGCTCTTATGACTGGGCTACATTTAGAACAACTTGTGTGCGGATTACCAAGTTTATCAGTTTCATTGCTGCGACAAGTTGTGAGGTAAGTTTAGTATATGGAAAGGAATACACAGTTGGTACGTGTCTGTTGCAAAGACGTTATAGTAAACTCGACTTTATCTGGAATAGGTATCGAGAAATGGATGAATCGCACGAGCTTGTTCAGTGGTTGTGGAGCATTTTGGAAGAGTTTTCTAACTCGGAAAGAGTGTTGTTCATGCGGTTCGTGTCAGGAAGATCCCGATTGCCTGCAAATTTGGCAGATTTTTCCCAAAGATTCCAAGTAATGAGAGTTGATAGACCACTAAATGGACTTCCCACTGCTCAAACATGCTTTTTCCAGCTGCGACTTCCTCCATACTCGACTAAAGTAAGTTCGTTTTCTGCATCTCGTTTCTCATATACACTAAAATGCTGCCGCTACAAATAAACTTCTTTGTTTCTCTGCAGGAGGTGATGCGAGAAAGACTGCGGTACGCGATTAATAACTGCACATGTATCGACATGGACAACTACATGTTGGCCAGGAACGGTGGATTAGACGTGGAAGAGGACGAAGAAGACATTTTTCTGCAAGGAACTTGAAGAACGAAACATTTTTGTGTGATATTTTAACATAGTCTGAAATACCAAAAGTCCTCATTCGCTTGTTATCCTCCGAGGACATTCAATCAATTGTACAGTTTTCGTGTAACAACTTGTAATATCTTGACTGCCTAGAGTTTGATTTGTTTAGAATAACGTGACTAAATTTAGGGTACTAAACAGACCAAATTAATCATACGCGAATGAAGAATAAAGGAATGCATTCATTGTGCAATACTAAGTTCGTATTTGAGGTTACTATCCTTTGTTACATGATGCAAAAAAGATGAAAGTTGCCAATTTATTTTAACGTATTTTTTACATTGAAATTTTCCTCTAAAGTTCCCCAGACCCCGCAAATGCAAGTAGATGATGTCAATCTGACATACAAGCGATATATATTGTATTGATTGCTTTTATTCTCAGAAATAATTGAATTATCTACAAAATCTCTCTATCGTACTATAATACTAAAACTTAAACCAACGAGGCATAAGGTAATTCAATACATAATCAAACTTGAGATTGACTTACACGCTTTGCTACAGTATTTGAGTAAAGTTATTAAACCGTCGAAGCTGCGAGCTTAAAACAATTATTATATTACATTGTTTTCCTGTGCTCTACAGTCAACCGTATTTTAATTAACATAGAAATCTCATTTTACGACAAAATTGTCAGACACAGAGTCGATTGGAATCGCTTTGCAGGGAAAAATCACTTTTACGGCTCTATACAATATCTTCTCACGTCAGCCTAGAGTGTAGTTACTCATTGATTTTCCAATTAACTTCCACAGACCTCGATGTATCCTACCTAACTTAGCTTGATGTCTATATATTTGTAGTTGGGTTAGAATTGTACTCAAGATCTACTCTAGTGTTAGCATATCTTCCACACAAAAGAAAGTATACTACATGTACGCTAGTTAGAATATTATGAAAGTGATGACACAATGCCTTGTCAATAGAATTATTATTAGTTTCTCGTCTCATTGTATGGCATGGAGTTCCATAGGGTCAACAAAAGTTCATGCTTTATCACGAGATCTACAAATCATGTTGAAAGAGAGAACGACGTTGTGTGCTACTCACTACTACACGTAATAATATATTCTAGAAAGATAGAACATCCAGGTAGGTAGTAGGTATGTTGCGTTGTAGTTTGTTCTATATGGTGAAAGTCATAAATCGTCGCACGCTTGGGTCCCTCGTAATTTATGAGGATCTGTTGTTGGACACAAAAATGGCAATGATTCAACTCAACAAAGTCTACTATTGGAAGATTGGAAACGACGGGTTCTAAGATAACTATGCTTTTCACAGGGAAAGTGGTCCGCCTGATAGTCTCTAGTTGGATGGGAAGTCTTTTTCAGATAAATGTGAGTGAAAGATTGTGAGGTGGTCTAAAAGGTAAAAGGTTTCTCCAGGTTTGCCCCTGACAGGTAAATTCTCATTGAAAGTAGAAAAGTAGAAGAGAAAGTTTGATGAATGAGTCTCTCAATAACTCTTGTCTGTAAGTAGCTTACGTGTATGTTGTTGAAAGGGTTATCAATTCGACAACTAGATAACATCTGTGTGATCAAATAGAAGGGATATGTGGTATGTGTGTGTATGCGTGTGTGTCCCTTACTTCCTCGAGTCGAGTTACAAATAAATTCGTACGTCAAGCTATTCATTTCACACAAGTTTTTCATCAAACTTTGTGGGAAAGTTTTTCATAATTTGCACCAAATTGGGTTGTATTCAGTCCTCAAGTTCTTCTTTCTCCTGGCGTCTTCTTGTTAAGTGCGAATTGTATTTTGTGCTTTCACGCAGAGATTTGTGACCCATTTTGAGAGTGTTCCTTGAGCACGTCTTACCCAAGTTCCACTCCGACCAGCGTTAAAGATTTCTGTCAAGCACATCAAAGAAGAAAGATTTTCATGGTGTATAGATATGTTTGCATGAATGACATTTTCAAGCAATAATCCAAAGTAAACTTATTAAAAGTAACAAAAAGCTTTCCCGTTATTTCAGTAGAGATCTAAGATCTCTTTGAATAAAATCAAATCGGAATGAACGAAATGGAATCGTACTATCATGTTGCTTTCAGCAGCTTTTACAAACCAGTACTCGTTTTTGAAAGTTACCTGTAACGAAAAATAACGATTGGGCTAGTGACTTCTGTGAAAGGTTGGCGTAACAGACAATTAAAAGGACTGTGGTTGAATAGGCGACTTCAAAGCACCCAAAAAATAAGAAGCCAGGAATGGATTATTTACAACGAAATACTACGCTGTTTACACAGAAAAGTGAAAGCACAAATGTGCATGTGCCTTACCTCTAGCAATTGTAGTCAGGTTAGGTTTGCCACGCTCCTCAGGCTGAAAAAATAGAAAGCATGAGTTTTTAAAAATAACAAAATTGGAAAAGATATGCATATTGGGATTCATCGGGGTGTCTAAATATTCGAGCATCAGGCGGTTGTTGCTTCAGGTTGAAAATCATCATCATGGATTGGAAATTGGTCTGACACACGCAGTCAGTGTGTATTTGAGTGAAAGAGTGAGCTGGGGATAAAGCCTGAATTGAAAATGCGGATGGTAATATCAGACTGAGGTGTTATGCGCTTTCTCCTTTTCACTGAAAAGGATTTATCTCCAAACTAAATACACCCATGCAGGACAAGCTTCGATTTCGGAAAATGCTTTCAGCCCCTTTTTATACACAAATTATTAATCATCAGTCGCTAGAAATATGATATCCTTGACAGGTAGTCAGGTAACTCATTACATAAAAGCTTTTCCCGCACGACAGCCAAGGACAGTCTGTCTGTGTCAGCCATTTCCATGATGAGCCTACGTGGGAAACAAATGCTACATTGCAAATCGATGTAAACCCTAAATTACTCGATCATTAACTACATCCGCTTTTGATTAACTTACGCCTGCCTTCTGTCACAATAAATTGCTGTACCAATCTCAGAATACTGTGCGTGGATTCATCTATTCACCTTGCCTCACGAGATAACAAAGCTACTTTTTACCAAATCTGTCATACAATTATTTCTGTCTTTCTCCAAGACCATTATCTCTTCAGGTTTTGGTTCTAAGCCACTACAACACTACTTTCAGAATAGAATGTGTTCACGAAAGGGCAGAGGTGACTATAACAAGGTGAAACGGAGGCAGTAGAAGGTATCGCGTTTCACTGTAAATCCAAGTCCCGGAAAGCAAACACTGACGAGAAAACACGATACTAGAGCTACAGCTTACAGTATGCATCCTCGACAAAGTTCCTATTTCAATGGATTTGATGGGAAAGCATTAACCATCATTTGATATGCATAACGTCACTGCGTGTCAATTTATCCACTCGCCAGCAACAGCTCATGAACTACCGTTTAGGTGGAAATTACTTATTGTGGTTTGCTTGCCTGTGTTGCTTTCACTTGTCCCTTCTTTCAACAAGTTTATGGGTTTCAAGCCTCACTAACTTTACATTGTGGGCTTTCATATGTTTATAAACTCTGGATATAAATGGGTGCTTAGTTGTGGCGTGGTTCAACTACTTGTGAACAAGTAGTGGTGATAATGTGGAGGGGAAAGCAGGAGGACGTTGTTAATGGCCGGACTGAATCGTAAGGAAGACAGTGAGACTTGAAAAATTGAACGGGGAAATCCTACGGAAGAAGAGTAAGTCAACAGGGAAAGGAGAAGTTGTCTTGAGTGAATAACCAATTAGTAAATTTACGTCATAATTATTATCTTAAGGCAAACACACCTTTTCTCTGTTGGCTGCTTCCAATTTAGCTGTCTCTATTATCTCGTTCACAAACTTGGTTGCGATTCCAACGAGTTCTGGGTCGTTTCGTGGATCGGATTCTGTTGGATCATCAACTTTCGCTTCGACGAAATCGTAGCTTCCGTTTGATGTGCAGTTTGGTGGTGGAGTGGATTGGTCATAATGCTGACTGAATTGAATGTCAGGTGGTTTCTGAATGGGAGGTGGAAGAGGCTGCACAGCTTTCTCGGTGGGGGGAGAACTATCACCCGGCGACCTTATTGATACCTTCGCACTTTTCCTCGGGCTTTTGGGAACCGTCGTGGGAACTTCATATGGATCGGGTTTCTCTTCAAAAGCGATTTTACGAGCTCCCTTCATACAACTTTTAGGGCTTCCGGGAGCTAGAATGGCACATCCCAAAATTAATAACCCATGATGAATAACATCTTCATTGAATTTGTTTAATGAATCGAGAGAAAGCCCCTTGAAAGAAAAGCTTACTTACACTCCTAGCTCATCATTTACCTTACTCCTGAATAATTATGTGATTTGTCTAACTTTTAAGATGTTAATACAGCAGAGTAATGACCGTGAGAAGAGGAATACAAATATCCACAGGCTTTTTTCATTTTGCAGGGTATTTGCCATAATAAAGTAGTAAAAATTGATGAGGAGGCAAGTAATTAATTTGTAGGAAAAGGGAATGTAAATGAAGCACTCTTGTTTAACTCCGAGTTTTTGGGTTTGGCTTGTCTATCTAATAATTCCTGGCAGGCTTTGCATTTCCATTTTCCTTGCCTTACTTAAGCGGGTTTAATTAATAAACTGTGTTGTGAGCCAGAGGAGCCCAGGAGCAATAATTACGCAAATAAAACCGCAAACTGTCCAATGTTTTAGGGGAGTTTTTATGTTTAAGCAAGACCTAGCCTCGCGGAAGAGTAAATTGATTCACATTTCTTTGTGCAGAATTCTCCTATTTGGAGAAAAATTGTTGGGCTGGTAATAAAATGCGATATGCTTGTCTAAATAGCACTTGCCCTCAACCCTCAACTAGCTTGGAACAAAGCAAACCTTTCTCGAATCAAATTACATAAGGCTTTGTAACTGCATAGCGTATCACTGAGAGCTCTAGCCACCACTTCCATCACTTTCCAAGAAAGTAATTGGATGACTTTTCGAAAGAGAGTACAAAAGTGATTCGACCACTGTCTTCATGCACGAACTGTGGGAGCTAAGTCAATATATGACAGCCCAATTCTTTTGTGCCAACCGAAGAGGTAATTACGATAGCTGACGTGTACACTAAGTCGTAAGAAATACAAAGCTTTTCTTCCAAGCGTTTCTGCGATTACTCGTAGTTTACTTTCTCTATAAATGACTTACGTGTTTCTGCAAAGCGGATGCTGTGAGATGAACTGTCCATGGTCACTATATAGACTTTGGAGAGATTTAGAAAGTTTTTCTTTCCGACAATAAAGCTTTTGAAGAATTAGAGTAAATAGAAACGAAATTGATGTTAGACTTCTTTCTTCAACGACGAGTGACCGTATTTGTCGTCACCATGAATGATGATTAGTGCAAAGAACCACAGACACAACGACGGAGCAAAATAAGCAATTGTCCGATTTTATCTTATCCAAGATGTGTGTTGAAACACACTCGTATTCTTCCTGCTTGCCCTTGTTTCACTACGTCCGTTTTCTTTTGGGAAGATGTGAAAGTTAAAAAACTCGTTTCGATTCAGCTGTATTCTATTCACTCAGTCTCCATTCTGTATTCGCCTTTATTTGATCAAACATTTCCCCAGAGAGTTGGCATTTCGCATCCATCAACTATATTGAACTTTTCTTCTTTGATTGTTAGACAAAATAGATTCGCTCCACTACTGTCAGACCCTGTTTCTACTCTCTCTGATCTCCAGTCCGAAATGGGAAAAAGGAGTGAACTTTATTTATGTCTCACATGTATATGACTACACACCTACAACATATTGTTTTTTCCACGTTATGCTCTTTTTGCTATTGTCAGTCTTATTAACTACTTTGTATTGATTTGTGGTGTAGGAAGGGACGTCTGTCTGTCAGCCGATAATGTGTGATAGATACGTTTAAAAGTTTTCTGACTTTCCTGAATATTCTTTAACTATTCTATTCCTATTTCTATTCCTTGTGAGATTCTGACCTTTAACATTTACTTCCTCAATCATTTCCACGATAAAAAATTAATTAAACGAGGAAATCTTTTACGTCAAATTCATGGGAAAGCAATTCACCATTCCAGCAAGGAAAAGCCGGCGAAAGCAGTTGGTCTTGCTTCCTCAAGAAGAAGTGAGTCAGTGAGTATAACTTTGATCGCACACCCATAAAACTTTACACAAGTACCTACAAGTATGTAAGGTACATTGATTGTCCAAGTCAAGGATAAAAAGCTCTTGTGTAAATTTTGAAGTGGTATATATTGTAATGGCAGACTCCTGATATGGATTACGCTCTTACTGTTTGCACTCAAAGTTTAAAAGGGGATTATTGTGATCCTCATAGAACAAATAAGAAGCTTTCTCATTTCAATCCGCAGTGAATATGAGGTTTCCGTCAGTTTGCTGTCTCTTCGGCCCTCGGGGATCCGTTGTAATTACACACTTTAGAATGAAAGCAGCTCGTGCCTGAAATTCAAAATTAAGGATTCTCCCTTCAGTTCACAGTGTTTAGCATTTTACGTAGGTATTCTTTATGCCCTCAAAACACCACTTCCTCGTCCCTTATCCTAATCTACTGCTGTAGTATTACAGAGGCCTAAGACAACCCACAAGAGACCACCGTTCTTTATGTGATTCACTGTCTAATAAATAGTGGCCATGACCAGGAAGAATCATTTCGCCACTTACTTACTCTCATTTCTCCTCAATGTAGTTTATGGATCTCTAGAGACCTGAGTATTAACTCTGAGGTGAAAGAATGAACATACCAAATCCATTTTTGAATATCTACTTGACCTTTGTACCTTCTGCTCTTCCTTTCTCTTTCTCCCTTCACCTCCATTACTTTCCATTATAAACAGAACTTCCAAGTGGAACTATATAATCCCTCTGGCTAACTTGAGATAAAGAGTACTTTCTACCTTATATGACTAGTGAGATGGGCAACTTTCTCCTGAGTCTATTTCTCTTCTTAAGCATATGATATTTCCACCTTACATGCTTATACTCCTTTCTACGTCCAATCTAAGGTATGAGAATGAGAGCACCAGCTTTTCTTCTGGATTTCCTATCCCATGGAGAAAGTGGAAGTAAATGGAGGTGGAAAAAAGAAATCTTTCTGTTCAATCTGACTGTAAATAAATTGGGTTTTGAAGAGTACTACTCTCTCTCTCTCTCTCTCTTCCCCATCAAAACCTACGGTCGAGACGGATCCGCACCAACCATTACATTTAACACTACCTGCGTTCCATCGCTTCAATTTTCGATACATGACGCCTCTCTCAAAATGGACTCAGCATTTGAAGTATCATAAAATAAACAGGAGATGAAATAGATACCTCACACAAATGTGTACACGATGGATTCCCATTTATATCTCTGGATCATGAAATTCCTGTGCATGCAAACTCCCAAACTAGCACCTGTACACAATACTACGTGATTCGAAATTCAATTTACTGAATCCAGGTTTAGTACAAAGTGTCCTAGATTAGTTGTGCACCACAGTAGTGGTATTGGAATTTAATACTTTCCTGCCTTGTGTACCCTTGAGTCACTGTAGTAAAATAAACATGCGGAGATGAAAGATGGAATCCTGCCTAACATAACCTACTGCTTATTTTTGATCGTGTGATGGTAAAAGGCAGCCGAAGGCTAGAAAACCCTTTATGCTGTGTAACTTCACAGTGAATGGACAAAGAAAGACTCGGTTTAATCGATACTACAATGCGATGTATTATTTAACTTACTCTAGCAAAAGGTAGAGGTATACGAACAACAGGGAGACTTACACACAAATGCAAGGAGAAGGCTTTATGTATTCTAAGTTGTTCACGAGTAATTTGCACGGACTACCGAGTAGAGTAGTAAAGTAGACAGTAGCAGGAGAAGTAGCCAAGTAATGTGCAGGTAAAAAAATATTAGGTAGCAGTTGCAGAGCAG
>JAQGAB010001266.1:0-17631 GCA_034696565.1 Isotomurus graminis
GAGTCCTGTAAGTTCATCGTGCAAGTGGACTTTAATGCCCGTTCGGTGAGACTCGATTATGACGACTTCTCGAAAACTCATCCCAGGAAGAAGTTGAGTATACGTCAGAGGCATATCATCTGGAATGTTTGACGCTCCTTTTTTAGGATCAACTAGCGATAGTTGTACGGTCTTTCTGAACGCACTTCCTCCGCACGAATCTACTCGAAAGAATAGTAGTCGACCTACAGACAGCGGAAGATCCCCAAATGTTTCTCCTCCTGGTATCTTTGACTTCTGCAGAAACGCTTTAATTCCGTTGATTCCTGTGTCAACTTCCCAGGCTTTGTCACCCTCTGATACAAGAGCTCCTGGAAGTGTAAGTCCTACTTTAACCTCTCCGCTGACCCATCCATTGCCATTGATTTTTGTTGGACAGCTGGACAAGCGGATACGTGTTTTTCCCTCCTGAGTAAATAAAACATATTTTAAACTTAAACTTTTAGTCTCAAGAAAACTTACTACACACTACAACCTGATATATAATGAGTTTATGCACAAACCTTATTGGTACTTTTCCCATCCACGCGCACACAAACGGTTTGTCCCACAAAAAATATTGAGGACAGCGAAGGAGTTTTTTCTTCATCGTCTTCCTTACGACCTTTCCCTTGCAAGGTTTTCTCTACCAGAGCCGAGAACGGTCGATTGACATCCGCAAGAGCAATAGAACCTACAGTTCGTCCAGGCAAAGATACGATAACTTCTTGCGGGTCGCGAATCGAAGATACTGTTCCCAACGTAAGAAGTCCTTCAGAAATTGTCTGTACACGCACAAAGATATTATCTTGAATGAATAATTATTATTCATTGATTTAAATACAAATCGAACTACCTCATAAGTCAACTGCTGAATGTCAAACCCTCTCTCTCCGATTTTCTGTCGTCCAGCAAGGACCCTTTCCTCCTCTCCTGTCAAAACACCTTTCTTCTTTTTGCCCTTCTGTTTTGTCCCTTCATCTTCCACCCTAGACTACAAAAACAAATCAAATACAACAAAATTAAATCACAAATTAAAACCATAATTAGCTCTAAATCAATTTAGAAAAGAAATAAACCCCACTCACTCGTTTAGTTGTTTTTGTCTTGAACAGTTGGTCGTCATCTCCTTTACGTGCCTTTCTAGTCACCACACCCCCTTCTGTCACTCCTTTGCCTCTGGGAAACCCTTCTAGTTGCATTTTAACTAGGCAAACAATAAAACACTAATTTAAAACTGAACTACAATGGATATAAATGAAATTGACACCAAGAAATAGACCCACTCTGCATGAAACTAATTCAAATCCGACAACACGTGTTTACAATGCGGCTATTCAAGATTCGCGCGCCTTTCACATTCACACTGCCCCGAATGAATGTCTCTATTCATTCTGGACTTCACAGTTGAAAGATTGAAACTTGAAAAGTTGAAGTTGAAAGGTTGAAACCCTCTCAATACGATAAACTATCGTTTGACAGATGAGATGAAGATGAATAGTTTATATTTATGTTTTATTACTTGGAAAATTAAGTTAGTATGAAAGCGTAATACAATCCGCAATTAAACGCTCAGCGTACAAACTGCCATCCGCGATCTACCATAGTGCACCATAAGGTCTTCTTATACACCGAGATCGAGGACAAATCATCTTTAATTAATTTATTTGGGGCAGCCTCTTCCTCCTCTCTACTACTGACTGTTAAGGATAATGAGGCTAATTTGGTGTCAAAATGTCTCCGAAGTTCATCTACATGTTCATACGCTGAAAAACCATGCTCAGCTAAATCCAGGCCAATAAGTTCATTCGATTCTGACACTCTAAGCTTCAACCCCGGAATTAGATTAAGGACAAACAGAATTATAAATGAGACAAGGAAACTCCACGTGAATCCTGCGAGGGTGTCAATCAATTGATGGAGAATTTGAATCGGATGTCCATCAATCCATCCTCCTTCAATACTTTCAGCGTAATACTTTTGAGCGAATATTCCTGTCAAGATGTTCCCCACTATGGCACCCACTCCGTGGACTGAAAACACATCCAACGCGTCGTCATATCGAAGACGATTCTTCAGACTTGTCATTATGTTGCATACAAAGGCCCCCATTACCCCAAACAGGATGCTGTTAGGATATGAAAATAGAAATTAATTAAATATTGAGAATTCATTTCTGGGGCAATATGAGAAAGCAGCTTCTAGTTCTTCGGAAATCCTGATTCCTGATGATATTACCTGCTTGCTGGACTTACAAATCCACACGCAGGAGTAATTGATACTAAGCCTGCAACAGCCCCTGCACAAAACCCTGCAGGGGAATACTTCCGTTCAAGTCTGTAGTCCAGGATAACCCATGTGATTCCACCGGAAGATGCAGACAAGTTGGATACAACGATGGCATTGACAGCTTGGAATGTTGGAGATAAAGCTGAAACATAATAGAAGCCCTTTAATACTTGTCACAATTTCATTTGATAAGCATTACCTGAACCTCCGTTAAACCCAAACCACCCAAACCAAATCAAACTTGTTCCAAGAAACACATGAGACATATTGTGATGCTTGAACTCTTCCGATGCCTTCTTCTTCCTTCTGCCAAGTATAATTGCATATGCAAGTGCTGCAGCTCCACTAGAAATATGTACAGGAGTCCCTCCCGCAAAGTCAAGTCCCCCCAGAGTATTTAACCATCCATTAGAGTTCCATGTCCAGTATGCCAAGAAGTCGTAGACAAATGTAGTCCACAGTAAAATAAATATCGTTGCAGGAAGGAATCTCGCTCGTTCTGCAGACGCTCCTGTGATCAACGCACAGCTTATTGAAGCAAACATTCCTTGGAAAATGCAAAATGTGAGATCAGAAATTCCATCTGAGGCTGGAGACGGTCCATCGTAAACTCCGATAAGGAAAATATGATCAAAGTTTCCTATAAATGATGAACCGGTTTTGGAGAAAGTGAGAGAGTAACCGATCACAAACCACTGAAGAGAGACGATAGCGATGCACCAACAAGTTATTAAAATTAGGGACAACGCGTTTTTACTTCGTGCAAGGCCACTGTAAAAGAACCCTACGCCTGGAATCATTAGCCACACAAAAGCTGTGCAGATAAGAACGAAGGTTGTGTCTGCAAGACTTATGGGGGATTCTGTTGTGTCCTCCGGTGGGGACTTGGGTGTGGATTCCATCGCCGGTGTAGGAATGGGAAATGGAAAGAATTGAGTTGAACTTGGAATTCGTACACTTGTGATACGAATAGGTGGTTTGGATTTCAAGGTGGTAGTGGGTGCAAAAAATGAGGCATCGTAAAAGTGTTGGGGATCGAAGGTGTAATTGCTTGGGTGGAAAAGTATCATTGAAGTGGTAAAGCCCTAAAAATAGGATGTTAATGAAGGCCGTGGTGGATCTGCTATTGCTCCCCAGAGTCCTTTCACTAATAGCGGTGGACAATGAATGCAATAAACCAGGCTGGAGAGTGTTTGGCTTTGGCAGAGAAAGCATTTTAGGAGAATTACTAATTTAACGAGAAACGGGCTGAAACGAGAACAAACAGAAAACTCTGGCTGGCTGTTATCTCTGTCATGAAGTGAAATGGAACATTCCGTTTTAAGACGAAACCACGAAAATCAATGACACACTAATTATACAGCTCTTTGGAGTGCATTATTATGCAGTGCTTTTTATAGTTTGGGAGAAAGCTTTTTGGAGTTTTGATTCCATTTAAACTTTGCTATGTGATGAATTAGTTAGAATTAAGGGAAACAATGTCACGGTTTACAGAGTTTGACAACGTCATTCTCGGACATTTGTTATCTTAATGGTCTCAATCAAACCAACTGCACCTCCACCTCCCATACTTCAATCGTCATGAGGTCGATGAAGTTTATATATATGTAAGAAGTAAGAAGTTTTGATTGTTCCATATGGACTACAGATACATGGAGAGACTCCAAGAGAAAGTGGCTGCAGAGTGCAGATAGACTTCGTTCACTGTAAAACTGCTATGCACTACCTTGTAAAACATTGCTGTCTATTTGTTTTGTGTGCTCTAATAGTATTCACGTCTAAATCTGGAATATTTAGTATTTAGTATGAATATTTATTCGAAATACGTACAAAGAACGCAATGCAAACTAATGCAAAGTACCATAAAAAATATGCCAAGCCATGACAGTCTAGTCTTGAATATGATTTCCTTCTCACGTAGCCCCGGACCACAGCAGCAGCGCCTTATTACCATTTCACAACAATAACATTCATGTTTTGATTTCACGCCTCTCAGCCTCTGATTATTCTGTATCTCGTCGTGACCTTTTGACCATATTGTCCTTTAATAAATTAACTATAAAGATAGAGTAGTGAGGGATGGAGGAGTGGCTGCAGTGTAAGGAGTGCCTCGTCGTCCTCCCGAGTGGACCTGCCCTCGCCACCCACTTCCGCGTCCAACACGACATCAACATTCTTCAACTAGACCCTTCATACTTAAACCTTACAACCACTAGGTTGACCTTAACTCCAAGATGTCCCTTATGGGAACAACTTGTCCTGCAGAAGATAAGTGTGGATCTTACACCTGTGGATACGAAGGCTGGAATTAAACTGATAGCGACGAAGGTTCAGAAAACTGAGCAGGACGTGGCGCTTAATGACGATGAAGACGACGAAGAAGCCAGACTTCTTAGGGAAATGGAAGAGGAACTTCTTCTGGCTGAAATGGAAGCTTTAGACGAATCCCAAGAAGATGGGGAGGATATTTACGACGATGACGATGATGAAGAAGCCTTTCTGGAGGGAGAGTCGTCATCTGTACCTTCGTCAGACGAGGAACAAGAAGATGTAAGTAGAAATAAATAAAAAACACATATTCGGGTTTAATCTGAAATGCTTGTAACTCATTTTAAAGGAAGCTAACAAGTTTGACCCAGCTGTACATGATCGACCGTATCGAAGAGTTAACTACAACTTTAAGGTAGAAGCTGAGAGCGAAATCGCCGAGGACAAATCTTGGCCGAATACGATGCCCAAGGATTTCATTTGTTGCAAGTGTTTAAACACTTTTGATTCAAGAGATGAGCTAGAGGAACACAAGAAAAGTCATGTCGGAGAGCGTTTGTTTCCTTGTCTGGAGTGTGAAGCGGCATTTACTTGTGCTACTCATCTACAGTACCATAAATTGGAACATTCTGACGAATGGGATTGGCTCAAAAAACATCCGAAGGAATTGAGAAAAAGGCGACGGCAAATTCGTTTGGAAGTAACCCGAGTACGAAGAAAATTGTATAGACCAAGAGAGTTACAGCAATGTCCTCACTGTCCAAGGAAGTTTCCTTTCTCAACGAATCTTAAAAGGCATATTCTTCGCCATACAGATAGTAAGTCGTGTATTTGGCATTTAACTTTGCAATAAGCCCAACCTATAATATGATGATTGCCAATAATAAGGACTGAATATTGTTTTTTAGAAAGGCCACATGTATGCAAAACATGCGGATGTTCATACTTCGATGGATGGGGCCTCAGAAAACATCTCGCGCTAAATAAATGTCAAGAAGTTCTAGCGCTAAGTGCTTCTCGCACATGGCAATGTGACGTTTGTCATCAAAGATTAAAGACAGAGAAAGGACTCCGGGGTCACCAGAGAAGATTTCACGGAGCTATTTTTAAACGTTCCGGAAGTAAAAAACATCTTAAATGTATGTTTTGTGGATACCTGGCCGCAAATGCTCACGCTTTAAGCGAACATCAAATTAGCCACACAGGAGAAAAAAATTGGGAATGCGAAGCAAAGTGTGGAGCTAAGTTTGGTCTCAGAACTAATATGATGAGTCATATGAGGAGACATTGTGCTTTAGCTGAGGCTTTAGGTATTGGTGCAAAACTTCGTGAAGAGGTGAGATATAAATACTTGTCTGTAAAAAGAAAGTCTGAAAGTCATTTTTAATTTTATTTAATATGTTCACTAAATAGAAAGCCAAGAGACAAGCTAATACTAGTACACACAGAAAGAATAATGGACCGGCAGACGCGGAGTACAAGTTCACATGTGAAGAATGTGGAGATAAGTTTCCTGAATTAGGTCGCCTTACAGTACATAAGCAAAGTCATGGGGATGCTTTTAAGTGTGAAGTATGCTCTGCTGGATTCAGACACACCATGGGTCTTGCGCTACACAAGAAAAGGGTGCATCCTGACCACGTAAATCCCGATTGCAAATTCAAATGTAAAGTCTGTGGAGCTCCATTTCAAGCGGCTTACAGACTGAAGGTACACATGATCGATGTACATGGCACACACGCCGACCAAAAGAATTTCAAACCAGTGCGGCAAAGACAACATTACAGCAGTAAATGTGAACAGAAACCGTCTACTAGTTTTACAAATTCTACCGAGAATGAAGAAGTTAAGACTGAAACTACTGAAACAACTGAAGCTACCGATTTCCAAAATATCTTGAATGTACTAGGAGATGATGAAGGCCAAATACACGAAGATTCTGTTAACATGGACTATTTTCTTGGGACTTTAGGCACTGATGAGCCAATTGAGGACGAAGAAATTTTTGAAGGTGGAGGTGTAGTTGTACTTGACGATAACCATGATGCTAATATGGTTTGTGATAATGAGGATGTGGAAGATATGCCAGTTTTAGGAGAATGGAAAAAGTTTGAATTTCTAGATAACTTGAGTTGAACTTGGTTGTTTGCTTTTTTAAACTGTTGCATTAAATTCAAAGCTTTACACTAAAGTTAAGTGGAGTGAAATAATAAATCAAATGAATTGGAACATCTTCGCCCTCCTTCTGCTGATTTTATTCTTCATATGTCACGCATGTAAAGATGTTTGTTATTTTCATACACCTACCTGATTCCTACATGAGGCAGGCAAACATTCATATCTACTAATATTCCAAACCAGTTTACTATCTCTGTACAACTCGTTCTATGACGGAGAAGAGTTGATCCCGGTCAATTAAGAGTGTCACAGCGTGGTCCCGTTACTTTACAATAGGTTTCGAGAAATGAGAACATGTTTCATGACAATAAAAAAATCAGAAGTTGGTTAATACCAACAGAAGATCAGCCCAGTCTTGTCAGTTGCTGATTGCACTCATTTTGCATCGCATCTGCTTATAAACTCTTTGTTCAGTAGAGCAGTGCATGCGCTGCAGATTTTAATCCTAAATCATTATGTCGGTGTTTCGGGTAGCATTATTATCCGCAGCTTTCCTGGTTGTTACTGCAAATAGCAATGCTATTTCGAGTAGCCAGGCTGTCCAAAACTTCAAAGATTTCGTTAGTCACTCCTTAATAGGACCGTCAAAAGGGGATGACCCTGAAACTGCAGAAACTCTTCTAGAGGCTTTGGAATCAGCCGGAGCCGTTAGCATAGCTCCTTTCGGTATCGGGTATAATCTTGCTAATCTTTACGAGCGTGTATGGAATATCTCAACGGATGGAGTCCCAGCCATTCTCCACACTACCACGCCTGCTGACGACTATGCAGAGCTGATTCAACTTCTAAATCAAGTAAGTCTTGTATTACTTGTTACGTGAACCGCTCAACATTCAGACTTTCATGACAAAGGAACTTAAATGGGAACATTCTCTAATGAACCTTTAGAGAGATGTCATAACATCAAACTCATTTTACGTACAAATCGGTCAGAATGTGTCCCTTCCAACACCATCCCCGTCATTCTCCAAGTTGAAAACAGATTTATCTTTAGTCGACGTCCTTTATGACTGGAAGAACGCTTGGATTTTAATGAACGGAAGAACTGCAAACGGCACAAATTCAACTCAACCAGACCCAGACAATCCATTTCATCGAGATTACTTCGTTCCAAAAGGTCAGTTTAGCGCATCCTTCTCATATTGCTGAACTGAATTAAACACGCAACCTTCATTACACGTCCATAGGAGGTTGGTGGGGAGGTCCATTTAGTCCAGCCACCGCCGGAATTTACATCACCACTGACCACTACACAACCCTGTGGAACGGTTCTAGCATCGGAAACAAGAAATTCTCGAATGATACTAAATCCACGCCATTCTTCGAGCTTGATGGAACTTACCCTTATTATGAATCTGCTAATTACTCGGGTGTTCAGATTCCTCTCAACGTAAGTTTGCAAGACTTTTTTTTTCAAATCTCAAATCATGAACCAAATCAATTCATTTCAAGAAACATATTTTCAGGGAGGAAAGCAAATTCTGTCTGTTGTACTTCCAAACATAAGCATGGTCGATTTCCTGATTCACGAGGAAGAACAAATCCTCAAGACTTTTACTGCTCTCAATAGAAACTCTCCAAACCTGAGACGAATTCAATTGCCTACTCTTGACTTATCTCTCATGGTTAATAGCGTGCGCAACTTTCATACGGTAAGTTTGTGGGATACGAATGTACCGTATTTGGGCTACTAATCCTCAGATTCTGAATTAAGTATTAACAACGGTATGTTCCTCTGTAGAAGACTGTCAACTATACGATGTGTCAGGGGGGTCCCTATCACCCAGGTCCAATACCTCAAACTCAGTTCATCCGATTTAGGCCAGACTCTTTTGAAGTGTCCTCAGCTACGGGGGCAACTGTAAGCCAACGAACAATAGAATCAGCGGACGATGATGAGACTACCGGTCACGCACAACAGCCACAACCGATAGATCCTCCAGGGGCAGCTAATAAAGGAAATAGTTCAAGCGAAGAACATGAATCTGATGAAAGCAGCAACGATTCAAATCCATCTGCAGAGGTCTCAACTTCATTGGGCAACAGCACAAGCAGCGAAGAGTCCAGTGAGGAATCCAGTAACGAAATTGAGGATACTCCAACTACACCCGCTACACCCGCATCTCCTGAAGATAATACTTTGCCCCCGAATACTTTAAGATTCGACAAGCCTTTCTACTGGTACTTGGAAGATGAAGAAGTAGGACCGATTTTCTATGGTGTAGTTTATTCCATCAATACACGCGATAATGAAATATCCGAAGATGAAGACTGGCAGTGGTTGGGTTCATTGCTTAAAACTATCCTGTGGAGCTGCGATGATGGACGGAATCTCAGACAGCATTTGCGAAAAGAACACACTCATCCAACAGAGCAGGAAACCAAGTTGCGTATTGCTGCTTTGGAGTTTAAAAATTAGTCCAATTCTATTTATTTCATCGCATAATTTCATGTCTATTTATTTATCTATTTATATTGTTTGCACAAAATGCAAATCAAATCAAATGAATTAATGAAATGAAACGTAAAAATTGTGTACTACTTTATGAAATGACTTAAGCGTCAGCGTCTGAAATAGTCTGAATTTGCATTCATGAGTGAGAAAGTAATTATTGGAGGAAACGCTTTCAGACTAAAATTACTGTTGGAGGCCTTCAGGCCTTTGAAACAGTCATAAGTTTCATGCAACGCACTACGCACTACGCACCCACTTACTTGTGATAATGACATTTCATTTTCAGTAACCTCGCTGTCAGGACGAACGTCGCCGTGCAACGTTACAGCGCTTTTTATATAGTAGCATGAGGGATGGGTTACGGCTTTTTTTATTTAAAGGTAGCTAATTTATTCTCAATCAATGAAAGCAAGTGCCGTGAAAAATCGACCAATGGGGCGTCACTCCACAATAGAGAAAGAGTATTTGAAGTATGAACTGAATTTCCATATTATTTCTTTGACTTCGTAATTTTGATTTTTATATTCTGATAAAAGAGAAGTTGTTGAAGGGGAGAGGCGAGCTCAACGAGCCCTTCGAGTAATCTCTCATCAGATGGAACTAATCGAAAAACTCTCGTCTGAAGGGCTGAAATGTTCAACCAAAGAAGAGAAGCTGAACCCAAACGCTGAAACGTCTGGTCATGACAGATCATCAGGTCACACAATGAATTCTCCTAAAGAGCCCGTAGCGATGCCCAAATCCCTAATATTGTATGCTAAATTGATTATTATCGTAAAATGTAAAAACCCCCTTATTCAATGTTCATTCTGTCTCGTTAAAGAAAGCTGGACTCACTAGACGAGAGAGTTGAGCATTTGAAATCAGAGCAAGACTCCGTGTTGGAATTTCTGAGTGAAGTAACTCAATGGAAGGCAGCAGTGGAAGGAGCGATTCTAGACATCAACGCCAGTGTGAATGACGCCATCAATAATGACAAGGAAGCTGGACCAATTCCAACCGACACTTCACCAGAGTGTCCTACTGATGCAATCAATTCGACCCGGAAGAAAATGTGGAGAACAGCAAGACAGTATTTCACCGCGGACCAAGCTCACTTCCTTTTGTCCTTGACCCCCGAAACTTGAATCTTTTAGTTTAATCTTCTCCATGAACCTAAATTCAAAGCATGCCTGACAGCTATGACTATATTACACAACTTTTAATACACTTACTAGACAAGTGAATGTGCAGTGCTCATGACTATCATAATAATTGTGTGGTTAGTATATACTACATTACTATGTACATTATGGGATTTCAAAGTCATGTCTACCTGTCTACCCAATAAGGCATTTAATTTATCAAGAAGGTACTCCCTTTCTTCGTGAATTAAATTCATGAGTGACCATCCTGTTGTGAATGACTCATTTGCAGCAGTGGGACCACGAAGATGCATCTCTATAAGTTGGAGTTGGACTGTGCATAGATTCTTTGATCGATCACCATTACCATCACCAGTCAGATATTTATTTGGTGGAAGTGGAAGGTGTATGGCGTATGGCTGCATCTGCATGCCGGTTGGTCTTGAGTCATGACTTCACACACATGAAACGAAGGGCACACGCTGCATGTATTCATTAACACTATGCATGTGGATACATGAAAGATATGCGTATTCATGATCTGATTTCTTTACCCATTTTCCTCATTTTCCAGATGAAATTTACTTAATTGCATGGGTTCACTCACCACTCAGCCACAGCACATTGCTCGTACGTCTTTGATGGGTTACCCTAAATGCCCAACTCCTTTCGTTTCTTGATGTCCATGATCAGTGATGAAACTTTAATATGCATTGTTTCATGGAAAATGATCCTACATGGCGAATCAAGCAGTGCCATTCATGAGCCCTCAGTGTAGCGTTAGAAATAAAGCGTTAGAAAATAATGGTAATCAGTTCAAAAGCGGATCTAACGGACCGAACAGGACGAGACTATAAAGCTACTCTTCCCAGAAGAAATATTCCAATTTTGAAAGCTTTCCCACAAACCCATTAGGTAAAGGAGCATACACTATACTTTTTAAAATATCCATTTTATAAACAGAAGAGTAAAGCAAAAATAAAATAATTATTTACTCTTATTTAGGATGTGCTTCTTCAACTTCGAAAGCATGGGGAACGGTTCGGGCGATCAGGAAAAGACGCTACTGGCAAAGAAGCTCCTTGTACATCGCGATGGCTCAGGAAGTAACATTCAGTGTCCTGACTGCAAGTGCTGGTACCCACCTGGATATAGTTGTAATTGCCGTGACAAAAGTGTTCGGAAATAGTCACATTGGCCCTCCGGAAGTCTAACTATTTTTTAATAAACTGCATTACGCAATAAGTATTCAATTACATCAGTTATTTTGTGTATCGTCCCAAGTGAAATGCTAATTTTCAATAAATAATTTTCAGCAATTCTGAATTTTATTATTTTGCTGTTGTCGATGCGCTGTCTTTTAATCAACAAATCATAACAGTACATCCGTCAGATGAAAAGACACATCTTCAAACTCTTAACCACAATATCAATATTCATTACACATATCATTTCATATCATATCGCACGTATTTGGTATTGCTTTTCGAAACTCCACACCTTTGGATTTCGGATCAAGAATGTATGTAATATTGCAATACATAGATCTGTCATCTTCGCAGCACAATGCTTAGTAATGAAAAGCAACATTGAAAAATTGTAAGGCACAATGAGAATATGAGTTGTTCATGAATCGTCTAATTCCACTGAATTCCGGTGTGTTATTGGGAAAACACTTTCTAACTTTTTATGTACAACCTACATGAAGATTTGACAATACAAAACACTATTATCCTTAGTCAAATAGAAAAAAATATGATCGACGATTATTGTATTGCTACTCTATGAGAGATGAGAGCACCTTTGACTTTAATGAGAGCCCTTCGCTTGGAAATGCGTGTGCATTTCAGTTTTTTAAAACTTCGTAATCTTGGCCATTTTGATTGGTGTTAGTGTAATCCTTCAGTTTTCATCAGATTTCTCGGCGTTCATGATCAATTTCTGTACTGCTGTCCTGTGAATCGTGCATGACTAATATTCAGGAGCTATAATTTCATAATGAATCATGAGTGATAGAATATTCATGTTCAAATTCATGTGGCTTTTCACATAAAAACCTAGAGAGGTTCCAAAAATGCATCACTTTCTAAATCCAGATCCAATAGCCAAGTGTAACAAGCAATAAAGCAAAAAGGTCTTAAAACCGAATTGTCTTACAACTTCAGGAATTTTCTATTCCAGCTTTCAGGTATTTATATATTGGAAATATTTTGAATTAATAAAAGTCTAAATCAAAAGACTTGGGAACTTCACTGCAACCTGATATTTTAAAAATCAATAATTATTCTTTCAGTGCCATGGACTGCAGGACAGGACAGTTTGGAACATCTACCAAAGCCAACTATCAGATGAAGACTATGGAACCTCAAGTAAAAAAGGAAGAATCAAGTCCCAACTTCCAATGTGCCAGATGCAACGCGTACTACCCACCGGGATTTCGCTGTCCAAATTGTGGAAGAGTCGATGATATTTTTAACTGACCTGCAATTATGCTCAGACTACAACAGAGCAGGAAAACATGTTATCCTGTATTCTGTACCATTTCTCAGTAATTAGTAATTATAATCTCAAGAATGATTGAACGAAGCTTACTTTCTAATCCCTTAACAATGTATCACCAACATTTTCATGAATAAAATGGGCGTAAAATCGTCGTGAAGTTATACAGATCTCATTCCTTCTATTTAATTGACGACCTCGTCATCTTATTAAAAATATTAATGCACACTTGTGTACGCATTTGGACTATCAACGAAGATACAGGAAATATAGATCCCTGTTTAAAACTCTTCATGAATACTTTGTTTTAAAACTCATGCATCTGCGGAATGGAAAAGCTCGCTATATCGTCCTCTCACACTTATATAACAACTATCAGTAAACCATGTACAGCATGTAATATCACAGAAATCTATGCAAATGAGATAATCTAAGGTCACCTTATCGTAATCATCAACTCTCGAGTGACACGGACGATATATCTTCAGACCATTTTGCTGTCTGCAGTTGACACATAGCCTGTGCTCAGAATTCATCTGCACAGCTAATTAAAATGAACCTCATCGCCTTCGCTCTGACCTCAGTCCCCCTTCTTATCCAACTTTATTCAAAGTTGTATCGGGAGACGGACTACTCGGAGACGCTCTCTGAGTTGAAAGGACACGCTGGGCTCCCTAAAATAGATACGTATGACTTCATAATAGGTGCGTGCATCACAGAGTTCTCTTCCATTAACTTTCGGAAAGTTAATCCTCCATTTCTTTCAACGTCTGTTTAACTTCCAGTGGGAGGAGGCACTGCGGGATGTGTGTTAGCAGGAAGACTATCGTCCAGTTTTAAAGTTCTTCTCTTGGAAACTGGAGGGACACCCGTTCCTTCCACAGACTCTCCATTTCTCACTCCTCAGGTTGGAGCTGACACTTCAATCAACTACTTCTTTACCTCAACTCCCCAAGCGAATGCAGGGCAAAGTAATGGAGGGGTGAGTAAGACAATTATCCCACTTAACTAATGAAGGGTTCCAATTTTACTGTAATCAAGTCTTAGATTATCCCAGTTCACACGGGAAAGATGTTGGGAGGTTCTGGGTCCCATAATGATATGGTACACTCCAGAGGAAGTCCTAAAGACTTCGATGCTATAGCACAACTCACCGGAGATTCATCCTACTCTTATGCCTCCATGATTCAACACTTTAAACGCTCGGAAAATTTTGTCGGAGAACTTGTAAATCCTGGAGAACAAGGTGTGTCTCAATCTCAACTGGAAGTTTAACATTTGTTTGGAAGTGACTAAATCTTTAAAATTAAACGTTATGCAGATCTTTACGGAAAGGGAGGTCCACTTACTCTACAGACGGACATGCATGCAAGTCTGCCCTTGTGGTCTGCAGCTGGGCAAGAACTCGGCTATTCATATAGTGACCCCAATGGATATCAGCGTGAAGGTAACCTCACGTGTAGGAGAATAAATTACGGATTTAATGTATTTCTTTGCAAATCCCAGGATTCGCTCCTCTCCAGAAACTAATTGATGAGAAAGGTCGTCGCGTCAGCACGTACAATAAGTATGTCCAACCATACGAGGATTCCAGAGTGAACTTAACCGTCCTTCGGTATTCTACAGTGTCCGAGGTACTTTAATGCTACAATCACAATTCCATTTGAATAACTTAAAAAAACTCTTCTACCTATCTCTGCAAGATTCTACTGGATGCATCAAACAAGGCCTACGGGGTCGCATACAAGAGACACGGAATTCCTCAAATATCTCACGCGTCGAAGGAAATTATCGTTTCAGGTGGAACTTTCGGAACACCTCTGCTTCTGATGCGCTCTGGAATTGGGCCACGGAATGTTCTCGAGGAAGCTAATGTAACATTACAGCTTATTTTAATGTCCTCTGAAGCTTAAATCCGAGTTTTGTATCAGATTCCAGTCAAAGTGGAGTCTCCGGAGGTTGGAAGGAACCTGAATGACCACGCTTACGCTTTTCTTTCTCCAATAACTTTCAACGCATCCGCACTCCCGTTTATAACTCGGCTAGACGGAGACTTGGAGTTTCAAGAAGCATTGAACAAATACCAAAATGGAGAGCCGTCTTTCTTTGGAGAGTTCCAGGAAGGACCTCAAGTCATCCTGGTTTCCTCTAGAGCCCAAGCATCTCCTCAAGAAAGAGAATGGCCTGACTCCAGAATTCTTTTCGACTGGAGCTGTGGAGGCACACTTGACGCAAGTGCTCCCCTGCAGGCGTGTATGTGGGGAGAGCTGGATCGACCGCGATCGCGGGGTAGCGTGAAACTCAATGCCACCGCTTACCAGGAAGGCGTCGAAGATGACGAGCAACTTCTTGTCCTCGACTGGAAGATGTTTGATGACCCATCTGATATGGATGTATTGATAGAAGGTACTGAATTATCTCTTCGGGCTATTACAAGCAACTATAAAGCATATTATGCTTCCAGCTCTTGAATTCGGTCTTCGTTTGATTGAGACTACAAAAGCGTTCCAAGGCTTAGCTGCGACTTACACAGCCGGTCCTATATCTCCATGCACCTCCTTCACATTCAGATCCAAGGCATACTGGCAATGTTACACAAGACACTATGCTGGCTCAGCCATTCACATGGTTGGTACTTGTAGTATTGGAAAAGTAGTCGATTCAAACCTCAGGTAGTAACTACACCTTAAATATCCAATAAGCATATACATATCCACGTATTACTCAATTATTTATTATACTCTCAAGGGTCGTGGGAACCACAAACCTTCGAATTGTAGACGCATCAGTACTTCCCAACACACCAAATGCAAACCTAAACGCTCCTGTCATCGCAATAGCAGAAAAAGCTGCTACAAATATTCTAGCCCAGTATGCTTTCACTGCCTAAGAATACTATTGTAGCCAAGTCTATAAATAAATACCCAACCTGTCCTCGTCTCCCCTCCACCCTTATAAACTTAAATGACCTTACAATAAATCCAGGACCAATTTAGTGCAATTCAAATCCATCCGTCATCACATTTTCCATACTAAAGCCGTACAAAGTCTCATAAAATAGTCCGTAGGTGTCCATGAATTCATGACACTCTTCATGAGCTGTTTTGTGGCTGTGACTGTTGGGGGTAGTGTGAGACTGCCCCGTGAATTGCGGGAATCCAGAAGGACCCTTCGCCTGCACTACGAACATACGAACCCCATTCGCCCTCTCACACGCCACACACACAAACACTTCTCTCCGTCTCGGTCGCATTATTGTTTATTCTCACCATCTTTCGAAAACAGGTAACTTTATCATCCACTTAATGTCCATATCTAATTATTCATGTCTACACGTGCATTTATTTACATGTGTTTATCTCTAGATTTTGAACCTGGACTGTTATTATTGTTATTATGGAACCATTCAGCTTGGAAGACAATTTGAAAGACTTTGGAATTAAAATCAAACCGGAAGCTGAATTATTTGATAACAACAGTGACTACTACGATGAAGAAGAAGATTCAGACGAACAAGAATTGGTGTATAGCTATCCTCGTCCCAATCGTTATTCGTATGATGAGAGCGGAGGTGGTGGTGGTGGTAATAATAATACCAGTGGTACTTCTTCTGGTAGGTCTGGCTCAGCGTCCGCAGCAACTGCTACATCATCCTCTGCAAGTAGTAGACTATTATTTGACCGAAGTCGTGACAGCAACATGACTTGTACTAAAATGTCTGGACCTGGTGGAGGAAGTCGCAAGAGAAAACAAGAGTTGTCGACTATTGAAAGAGATGGAAGTTTCCCTGAAGAAATGACGTTTCAGGAATATGAAGCAACTGAAGCTGCAGGACGGTTGAATGGAATTGGAGGAATCAATAATGATTCCGCTTTGCATATGTACTCGAAAAGAAAGGATAAACCTCCTTTGTATTTACTCAATCCAGATGACTTTCAACATGATCCGATGAAGCAGTATCAGATTCGCAGGGCTATTATTACATACCGACATCATCAGGAGAAGAAGGAACTCATCAGACAACTTAAAGATGAAAACTCAAAGCTTAGAATGGTCGTTGAGAACTTTAAGAAACGAGAAGATCTTATGCTCAAGTATTGTAATTGCCAGCGGATTATGGAAATCATTTTATCGTCGAATCCAGAGGATATTTTGCAGCTTCCTCCACCAGCTCCGAAGCCTTTACCTTCTATACCTCCCCTGCCTAAAGGTAGAATGACTAAGCAGCAGTTTCAGCAACAATTGATGTTGATGGGAGGCACTCGGCAAGAGGATGATGAAGATGATGTGCTGCGAGACGACTTTGAGCCTGAGGAAATGCTTACTTCCTTCACGGCTACTATGATTGAAGATACTGAGGAACCTTCTGTCACTCCAAAAGTTGGAAAGCGAGACAGTCGAAGAGCAAGTTCAAGTAGCAACAACAGTGGAATCAATTCAATTCCTTCGGCGACTGACAAAGGTGTTCGTGGAGGTAGAAATTCGGATCAGGAGAAAGTCCCGAGTAATAAATTGAACGTATCTAATGGAAGTTCTAATGCTCCTTCACTTGAACTTGGACAGAGAAGGAAAAATATTGGACCATTGACAATAAGTCAGATTCAGAGAATCTTCTCTTTGCACAAAGAAAAGCAGCAGCGACTGAAATCACTGGAACAAGATTCGAATTTGGGGAACACTGAAGCTGATTCACCTGCTGGTAACAAGAAACCAGATATCAAATTACAGAATACTATACCCAAAGTGACTCCTATCAACGCAAGTGGTAGTCGCAGTGGTAATGTACCCGTCTCTGCTACT
>JAQGAB010001267.1:0-17616 GCA_034696565.1 Isotomurus graminis
TCTTAAGTTATCGTGGGAACAGACACACAGACAGACGACATGGTGATCGTATAAGCCCAAATTGACTGGGCTAAAAAGTAGGAATCATATTTTTACGAAACCTCGTATCTTCCCATTTTCCTTTTCTTATGAAAACGCAACTCTACACGAGAATAATCAACACGGTCAAATAATATTTTACTATTGTGATCATAAAGCTGAATTCTTGGAATGCCTGATTGGACTTTTGGTTGTCAGTAAGTCAGTGCTCTGTCAGTAGTGGGCTTCATTGGTATCATAATTCCATTGTCAATTGTCGAGTGTTGAATTGTGATGGCCCCCTATCGTGTAATATAATTCTTTCATCGCGTGAAGGTCATTTTCAAATGGACTTTCTCGCGTGCAGGTCTTCTTCGTCTCAGCTCAGCTTACATAAGGAGATTAAATTTGCTGAGACTTATGTCACCTTGAATAGTGAGGAGATGTTTGCTAGCTAGTTAGGTTTGCCATTTTGATAAAATAGGGAAATGGCCGTGAAGCATTCTACGATAAGCAAAGGAGAAAGAAGACTCCAATGGAGATTTACATGGACGCCTATTTGCTTTCTTCTTCACACACATACTTCAAAAGTATTGGGATCAGTTTACCTTCCCTTTCTAGTGTTACGTTGATAAAAGAATATCAATGGGAGTTCTCATAGCTTCCTTGCTTGTGTAATGACCCGAAGCAAACAATCCTATTTCTTCAGATACACTTTCGATGATAAGGGTGAGAAACGAGAGGCCGAGTGCCAGAGTACCCACAGAATTAATTTACAGTGTGACGACATATTTAAGCACTTAAGTTAATCGGAGTAGAGATAATTAAAATAGACAGTTGAATTGATACCATGTTTTTTATTGGTCTAATTGAATCGTTTGTCATTTACTTGGGAAATGTTATTTGCACGAATGCATGTAATTAAGCTGCTTTGCTTGTGCAGACAGAAGTTGCAAGATGTGCCACATCAAACGAATCTGTCTCATTCACATGTCACTTGCATAGCTTTCATTTGACTGGTTATCCTAGACAAAAAGTAATTGTTGCAGAGTGAATATGAATTGTAATATTAGTACTATCCTTACTATAAAACATCTACATAGTCAAGGGCATAATATAGTATTACTTGTAAAGTCCTTTTACTTTTACGCTTTTCTGTATGGCTATCAATTTCAATTTGAATCTCAGAAGTTGATTCATACAAAGTAATGCCCCAGTGGTTGATACTTCTAGAAAACGTGAAGGTTAAAAAAAGGAAAAAAACTACTTTGACTAGAAATGCTTGGTTCTAGTTGCAATCAAATACGTAGGTATCCTGTCCAGCGATTCTTACATTTGATGCTTTTAGACGGGAAGTGATTTTGACAGGGTTTCAGTATCGTTGCTTTGAAGAACATCCAGAATCGAGTGACATTGAACTCGTTCTGAGAATGTGTCATTCGCAATTTCTAGTGATACAACTGCGTCTAAGGTTTTGCAACAAAACAATTGTCTCAATAAAAGAGTTTGTGGGTATATTGTGGATTTTGGGTAACCGGCATCTCTAATAATTTTATGTTGTAGGATTTTGTATCGTGAATGTGTGAATCGGAAGAAAGTTTATGGCATCGCTTTATTCAGTAGTTTGTAATATAATGTTTAGTGGGTTATCGCAGGAAGCTACCAGACACGAGGACACAACAAAGTTCATTGTTATAACATGATGTACAAAGTCCTTTTTCTTTCAAAGGGTGGGGTGTCCTATCATGTGTGTCTGAACAGTCTGAAGGGGAAATTGTGCTTTACAAGTGCAAACCATCACTGTCACCGCTTCATGGTTTTGATGTGATGCACAAAGACCTTTGTTTGCTGAATCGATATATATATTTCTTCTGCGATGCCAATAATCCGTGTTCTAATATTCCAAAATTAGACCAGTGGATCTATATGTCTCATAACGTGGTTTAGAAAGTTATGAAAGTCAAATAATAATAAGTAATGGCTTGTTTTAAGGAGGGTTTTGCGTGCTTTCTGCATAATAGGATGGTTAAATTGTTATTGAATTTGTGATGAAATCTTTGCACTCACTGAAGGAAAGGTTTGCATTAAGTTTGGTGGTGCTTGTGGTGTTGATGTGCGTAGGAGAAAACGTAATACGAAGCAAACTCAGGTTGTTGAATGGCTGAAGGCTCATTTAATTTTGGGAAGAGGATGAAGCATCTCTTCTACTCATCCCGGAAAGAGTCTCAACTAAGATTTCACTTAAGAGAAAGTAGCTTAGTACGCTCTATTTCAGAAGTGATGCAAAGTTACTGTAAAATCGCTAGATTGATGTATCTACAGGCGATTTACCATATTCCTATCTTCCGAGAACATCTTCCTAATGGTGCATAGTAATGGTAAACACACTTTCCTCACAAAAACAACCAAATGGTGGTTGGCGTAGTCTGTTTATGTGAACTGCGAACATTCTGACACGGCTCGGTAATTTTCTATTGTGTGGTCGGTGTTTTACCAAATCTCAGACTGGAGATGCGGATGGAGATATCGGATATAACCAGTTCTTGCAAAGTTGTCTGTAAATATTCAAAGTTTGGGGTATTTTAAGACATACTGGATATTTCCAGGAAGTCAACAACTCCCACTAACTCGTGTTTACTGTTGTGTGAAGAGCTAAACAATTACTTTGACTTACAAATAGTATGCTAATTCGATAACTCATCTGCAGACACGTTTTCGTTAATTTTGAATCCCTTAAGGCGTAAAACACGTTAGAGGAAGACTGCTCTTTCCATGGGAAGTGCCTCACCTTCGTCGATTCGCTGAAGTGAAGAGGAATAAAGTGGAGAAAGTAAACCCCGAGGATAAGGAAATCCAAATTTACTAAAGTAATTTATGTATTCCTTTGAAGAATCATCCCTTATTTAACTATTATCTTAATGGAATAAGAATGTTAGAGTGAGTGAATTGGCTTTCTCACACTCATAACTCGCAATAAAATGAGATGCTTTCCTCACAACTTTATGAGGCTTGTGGGCAAACTCTGGATGATAGGGTGTGAAAATATAAGGCAACTCATAAATAGTCATCAACTTGAAAAGCCGAAAAGCAAGGAGAATTGGGAGAGGCAGTGATTTCAAAAAGTAACGGAGATGAAATGTTTACTCGTGTGTATGTGGAGTTTTCTTTAGGTTTGTGTGTAGTGTGTAGCATCAGTCAGAGAAAGTGACCGACTCTTCAGCAGTAAAAAAAATGTAGAAAAACACTATTAAATCGGTTTATTTTAAGATGAAAGAAGTTTCGTGGAAGGACTTCATCTTTCATCAGTAGTACGTGCGGGAGAATAAGACAACCTAGTCAGTCCGTGAGGTAAACAAATCTTCGGTCTAAAGAACATTAACTGGGGGATAAAGACTGAGAATCCAGTCACCAGTGAGTGTTTGTGTATAGTCGCTCTACTTAATCCTACAAGAAAATGATTTGCCATGAAGCATGGAACAATCTCCCCTGAAAAGCACCTGTTGGTTTCCCAATTTATAGCTACTTTAGCTAAAAATAATATCACTAAGCGTCATAGACATAACGTCATAAGACAAGACAAGTCGCAATAAAACCTTTCGATACTTAAATGCCAAAGAGTCAAGGAGTTTTTAAAGTCTTAATAATCGATTTATGAGTAAGCGAGGCTGCTAATTTGTTCTTGATCTGGTTTCTTCAAAGCATACGAATTTGGATGACTACGTAATAAATTCTGCAGGCCATCACAGATCGTTATACAGAATGCTATGCAGTACATTGTCTGGTTTTACGCATAAGGATAGTTTTAAACAGATCAAGTGACTGCTGCGATATAAAAGATTAATTTCACGGATGTATAAATGGCGTAGGAAGATACTATATATAATATGTAATGATGGTTGATGGCAAGAAGCGAAGAAGGATATGGGAAGATTGCATAATAAATGTAAGCAGATGTCTCAAGAAGATGGATCAGTAATGGAAACTTCTGGAGGAACGATCGTTGTGAATGATTAGTATATTTTTGTGTATACCGAAAGGTAAATGACAAAATGTCTCCTTCTCAGTTGTCAGGTATCGTCTCATCGGTACATTTATTCACAAAGGAGTAGACTAATAAAGGAATAAGACTCTTTCTATGCTCTTCCTTTAGGGATTATTACGTGGAGAAAGTCATTCAGAAAGGTACATAAGATGGTGAGTCTTGGCAGAAGCTCGTTAACCAACTTTGTGATAACCTGTTTGCATCTATGGATGTCACGATATATCTTTGGATGTGAGGCACATGAGAATAGGGAATAGCACAAATGTGTGAGAGAGAAAGGTGATGTTGACTTTCCTCTTTGGTTCGTCCGTTGTGAATAGAAAGCAACTGTAGAGGAGAGAAAGCTCACATTTACTCGAGCACACTCCTCCAGTGCAATATTATCATCTAACTCTCCATCTCTTACATTCAATCTCATCTTGGACTGGGAATAGAACACTGCAGGGGAATAGAAGTAACGCTGTGTACTACATTTCACTTCCATACCACACACACACCGGAAGACGCGCTTGGAAAAATTCATTTCATTTCAAGTGACTATACAGTAGCGACCACGGAGTTTCTTCCTTCCTGTGCTTTCTATGAAGCATATTAGCTTAAAATCAGTAATAGGTCAAGTGTGTACATAGACAGTTATTCAAACACAACGCGTAGTAATAACATTCTGCAATATTAAATTCTGTCGGGACATCTGCCTGGATTTACATTTTTGATCAATTCAGTTGCATCTACACATCTCTGCCAGCACCATCTCGCAGTAGGTTATGAGTACGTGGGTTCGGAATTCGATTGAAATTGTTGTCATTTCTCAGCATACAAAAGAAGCCATATATAAGGTTAGCAATACTGTGCATTGGTTGGAAAGGTAGTGAGACTTTGAAAGATTGACTATCTAGTCACTAGTGAGAAATATATACATTATTATTCGATCAAAGGCAGCGCACTGGGAGTCAGGTTGCTTCAGAGGGTTCTGAGTTTAGGAATGTTTATGGTGTGGCAGTTTTGACCGCAGGAATATGTAATAACATTTGACAAGGGAGATGCTTTCTCTCTGTGTGCTTTCACTTTATTCACGATAACCAAATGAAGGAGGATTGATCAAGTGTAGGAAGACGAGAAAGTTTCATTCCACTGAGGGAAAGGGATCACTTTGTCCTCAATTTACCTCCGTTTGTTGAGCAACCCTTTTAATTATCTCACTCTCTAGCCATCCAGACCTCAGGAGTTGTAAGTGTGAGTCTATTTGGGTCCCGTGGTTGGTTGTGGCCGTTCTGCTGAGACACAGAGAAACTTTCATCTTCATTAGTGCTGTTCACTTGAAACTTATTTTACATATTCAACTTTCACTCTGCAAGCCACTTGTGTGTCTGTGAACTGGTTGCTTGGACTGTCGTAGTGAAACTCCACTAGGAAAGAAGGTGAATAGACAGACACACGGTATTTGACATAAAAAGACACTTTCTTAGAAGTTGATAAAGTGATCCGTCTTTTCACATGATTGATAATAGCGTACATCTTAAGAACTTTGATGTAGTGAAAGTGTCTTAGAAGATTCTGCAAGAAAAGAGTATCGGGCATCATTGCACATAATTCGTCGTGATTGCATTAAGAACTTCTCAACTGAGACCTTAATTGGGGCGAAAGAAGAAGAGGTATTTTCATGATAAAGTCTGAGTGCGGAAGCAGCAGTCAGGCAGCGCGGAAGCGTCCTAAATTGACGGTCACCGTCATAAATTCATCTATGGAGGGTCCCTCAACGTCTTCAGGGGCGTCGTCGCTCAACCTCGACTGGGAGAGTTTCAGTGCAAAGTGTAAAATACGCTGTGGGGAAAGTGGTACAAATCTTAGTAGTGGCATGAGCATGTCTCCATCTCCATTAAGCCCCAACCGCACGTATCAAGATCGACTAATCCTTCCTTTTGGGTAAGCGAAAACATTCTCCAGTTGCTCTGCTATAATACGATTAGTCTCGTAAGTAATATACTCATTTAGTTTTAAGTCACAACGAGGAGCTTTCTCCCCTATACTAGATGTATTACGTACTCTTGGTTCTACAGATCATCTGCATGAATTGCTTAATCACACGACGAAACCAATCGAATCCGATAGCTAACTTGTGTATCCTTCACTTGTCTTTAATTGAACATGCCTTCCTAAGTAAGAAAAATAATCAACGCTTTCGAAATTCACTCTTATTTCAGTTCATTAGGCTTATAGTTAGTTAGTTGGCCAATTTCTACGAAATAACTTCCACCAAGACAGGAAATTAGAAACGCATCGGTTTAGAACTGATGTGGTAGACAGTGGAGGTACAGCGGGGGTTGTGATCGTCTTTTTCATTGAAAGGACACAAGAAGAGAGCAGATTGAGCAGACAAAGAATCGATTTCCATTTCCACAGGTGGTTGGCTTGTCTATTTTCATAGTAATCGATTTTCGTTTTCATTTTTCTTGTTACGGATTTAAATTGCAAAGCAGAAAAGGTTTGTCAGGCTGATAATAGTCCTGGTTGAACATGCTAATGAAATTAAATCAGAGAACTATGGCTGTAGAACTGGAAGGCGTATGCGACACGACAGAACGAGCTAAAGCTTTTGAGGCCACGAAGAAACCCGATCTGTTATAAAACAGAAAGTGTGCATAATTGGCCACAGCTTCTTTGTGCTAATGCTTAAATGCAATCTTGTCATGTCCGGAAATGTGAACTTTGTAAGGATGCGACTGTATCATTTTGCTGTGGATCGCTGTTTGTGTCGTGGCACGTAATCCACAACTTCTTCGGGAGATATTCCTACTTATGGTTGTTGCTAATCTCACCAAAAGACTCGTTTTCTCCGTGTAATCACAAATCACAACTACCACAAGCATTGCTGAGAGCGTAGCTTCTACTCTTATCGTCGGTCCTTTTATCTTCTTGTGGAAAGTGAAACCAGTGAAGCACAATGGTCAGATAAAGATACCTATGTATTCTACAGGTGGGAGTGGGTTGGTGAAAGCTCGGTACAATTTGAAACACTTCTCCTGTGGTTCTGAATGAATAAAGATCGTTTGAGAAAGGAGCTCAGAAATCGAAAAAAGAGAAAGCAGGTCCATCTGCCTGCAGGTTGAGTTCACTGGAAGTTACCACAAGCTTTCCCCAGTTTCCAGCAGACTTCATGGTGGAGTACATTCAGGGATGTCGACTTTCTCGGTTCATGACTTCTGCAGAATAGTGCGGAGTTTCATGATGTGTCTATGAGACCTTAGTAAAACATTTTGCTTCCAGCCCTAGATTTCATATCCAGGTTACGTTGGGTTTATCCCGTCTCCGTCGTCGGGGTTGGGTAGCGTTGCTGGGTGCTAATCGCGTCTTACAGCATTCATCTCATTAGACGTGAGTAGCTGCCAAAGTACATGCACCCAGTCATAGTTAAAGCAGACAACAAATAACATGTATAACGATATGGAATAAATATGGACAGCAGTGCACAATGCAGTGGAAGTGACTAATGGGCTGTTACAGGCTTCCTTTTCTCGAGAGTGGTTACCTGTTGCCTGCCACTTAATCTTCTTCGTTCGATCAATAGCCACACAACTTCTCTGCCTTCTTCATACGACTACGTCTTTCACCACAAAACGTGAATGCATGAGAACTAATTAATTCTCTTCTATATGTACGTTGTACGTCAGTCTGTCAGCTCACTTGATTAACCTCTGCCAATTCATTTCTGATGGTGAATGGACTTTAATGCTACATATCAAAATTGCTTGTGTAATTTAGCTATAGAATAAAGGCTCTATTGACTCTGTTTGTAAAAGAAACCTAATGTATTAAAAGAGCAAAGAGCTAACAAGAAAGCCGAAGGAAATCCATTGATAGGTTATTTGCCAGATTGAGAAATGTTTGGCAGGATCCTTTGTGAAGAGAGTAGCCTTATGAATTCACTTATTTTTTCATTACTCTGACTTTGCACAACGTTAGTTGGATCGAATTAACTTAACAAGCTTTGCATGATTATGTAAAAACGGAAACCACTTTTGGGTAATAACACTAAACGAGAATAATTACACTAGGTAACTGGGAATTACATAATGACTGTATGTGTCTATCATTTCTTATGATAGGCCAACATATGCCTTTTTAGGTTATGTTGAATAATATTCCGATTTCTGATTGTATAATTCAGATTATGTCTGACTCAAAAGAAGGGATGATGTACGACAGTTTTGTAAAGCTCGCTATGGGAGATTTCCACCAAATGGATTGTTCTTATTAGGTAGTACACACGGGCCGGTGGCAACCGCCATGATGGCTAATGAAGAGAAAGGGATGTGAAAGCCTATATAGAAAGTGTCAAATGCAATATTGAGTGACATTGAAAATAGAGGAAGGTAAGGGAAAATGAATTTCATGCATCATGACAAGACACAAACCGCATTCTCCACATCTAAGCGTTCACCCTGAAAGAAGGTACATATAGATGGTTTCTTTGTATGCGCATGAATACCAAGCAATATCCTATGTTGGACAAGGACAAGGATTCTCATCTCAATAGGTGAGGTTGCTCTGCAGGACCTCGGTCGAGGTAAATTCCTGCTTATCCTTTCGCTACTTATGTACCTATATACCTGTGTAGACTGTGTACCTTAAGCATTAATCAATTTTTGCTACACCAAACTTGTATATGTGTATAAAAGAGAAAGAGAAAGAGAGAGAAAGGCTGATTTGGATGGATCACACTGAGTTATTTATTTGCCCACACTTTTTGCTCCAAACTGGAAATGCACAGAATCATCTCAAATAAAAGTTGTTGGAACTTTTATAACTGTGAACTGTGGTTATGTGGGGTCGTATGAAACCCTATATTATTATGTTTTCGTGTTTACACATGTGACACGAATGGTAGAAGTGGAAATGAATCGGCATAAGGTAGTTATTTGAGCAGTAGGGGGTTACAGAAGTTTTTGACGGAAGGACGAATAGCGTACTCTTTACAAATCGATTACAAAAATGCAGAGTTGAGAAGGATTTGAACAGACTAGTAAATAAGTGGAAAAGAGTACTTAGGTGGGTAGTTCCCGTGTTATTCAACATGATTATTTATGGGGAAATTTGAGTGTTCTGTATTAACAGACAGGTTTAGAGTTACGCTGGATAAAAGATGTCTTTGGTCTCCACGCTTTGGTGGTTTGTAGATTTCCTATTTTAACTTTCTGTTGCTTTGTCCCTCAGGGTTTAGAGAGATTGCTTGGATTCTTTATGTACAAGAGAATATTCTGTAGAATCCCTCTGATTACGAAATGTCCTAATTCTAGAATTCCTTAACTGCCTAACTTTTAGTTCAGACAAAACCAAACAAGTAGAAATTCCAAGAATAATAGGCGAACAAGGGATAATAATATTATTTTGCACATACATAATGAATAAATGCCTGGAGATGAAGGAGAGGGTTTGGGTTGGGTTGGAACATCTTATTGTAAGCTGATGAGGGAGATTTAATTTTATCTCTCAACTCCATTCTTCTATACATTTAGAGGAGAAAGCTCATAATAAACACGGTCATTTATGTATTGCTGTAATTATACAAGAAACAATCGTGGAAAAATAAAATACGTACGTGCGTCTTACGTAAGTGTGATGGGAATGTCAAAATGCCCCACTTGCCTCAAGGATGCATTCATACGAGGAACTCGTGCATCTCATTTTTAATCTCGATTTCTCCGAAGTCTTTAGATGAGGATGACATGATGAGATACTTAAGCTCAAACAATATTTCTTAGATCTTGGAATTCGTTTTAAAATGTGGAGTGATCTTGACAGGAATGGTAAACAGCACTTGACCTCTCCGCAGATAGCACAAACTAGATTATGAAATTGAGAAAACACAAAATGAGTAATGCAGTCTACGTGAACGTGTGTCAGGAAATGCAAGATATTAGTGTTAGAAGATGCTGCTGCATGTTGGACAGGAAGGTATGTGAGTACCATTTTTAATATACTGTAATTCATGAGGAATTCCTTGGTTGCTCAAGAGAAAGTATGATTCCCCACATCATTTCTCGGAAAGACTCTCTCTTTCTCCCTTTATTGTTCCTCATAAGTCATCACGATATTCAAGGTACATGATTTCAAATGAATTCTACATACACTCATCACATCATAATATTATGTGATACGTGGAAAGTTAATAAGTTAAGGAATTACGGAAAGCCAGTTCTTAGTATACTTCTGATCTTACTGAACCGTGCTTTGAGTGGTGGATGATGGTTGTACAAATCTATTCGTCGAATAGCGTGGTGGATTATAATGTGAAGACTGCAAAATCCGGAGACTGTGAACACAAGGGAAAGCGAGACTACCCTTGCTTTTTCATACCCGGCCGGATGATAGAACCCCCGTCTACCTGCTTTCTCTTTCCCATTCCAACTTCAACTTCCAACCTGAATCATCCACATAGTCATTTACTCGTACCACTTGTCTCGTCCTGTGGTAGTGTCTCACTTTTTTCTTCTGTATAACCAGTGAGGGAACAACATATTACTAATATTTCATTTGTCAAAGTGCTGTGGTACCTTGCTCTTCGAACCATTAAGTTCGTTCGATTAACTACCGAGAGACCTGAAAGAAGAGTTTGAGGAAAGCGTAGAGGAGACATTGTTAAATAGCTTTTTTAAGATTTAAGACGATCTAATTCCCCGGTGTACACAGGTAGAGTATTTATAGATAATCTCAAATCAAATTCGACCTTCGTCCTGACTCCATAGATAATCTAATTTGAAAGCTTAAAGGCAGAAACCCTGATAGGTTTGTGAGCTTTCTTCCAGTTGCAGTGACCCTGTTTGTCTACAAATTGAAGGGACTCACTTGCGACATATCGGGTGGTGATATACGAGTGCATTAGACTTTGTGTATTGAAGGAGATCTTTATTTCCCATTTTGGGATCTGAAACTATCGTAGCGTGTAAAGCCGATGTTACGTGATTTCTCGACCAAAAGACAACCAGCAGATTGTGTTTGGCGAAATAATAGATCATGCTTTGACTATATGGGGGCAATCGTATTAAGTGCATTACTGTAAACTGCTTGGTATCTTCAAAGGGAGAAAGTTAATACGGAACTGGAAGTGTATTATTGATTATTGGAATAAAAGTCTTGGTGATCCCTAGGCTATTGGCAGAGAAAGACCAATGCTTTCTTTCATGTTCATATGAATTGGAAAGTAGGCTTCTCTCTCATACATCATACGTGAACACACTAACTCTCTTCTGGTAGTGCTACAGTACAAAGTTCGACTTTCTCAGTGCTCTGTAACGCACATAAAAAATACGATCGAAGTTATCGGAAAGCAAATATTATTAGGAGTGATTGTCCTTTTGGAGTTGGAAAAGAAGAGTGTTGAAGTCCCATAAGTCATAATTATTGCACACACAGTTGTGGAAGGTTGAAGACAACTCTTCCTGACCATGATGATGATGTATGAGAGCGGAAGTTCGATGATGAGGCAACAATCCTCAATTCCTGGCTCTTCAAGCTCTGTTACCTCCTCCAATGGAAGTAGTAATCACGGTCAACTTCCGAATTCATCCGCATCGTTGCCGTCCTCATCTCTGCCCTCAACACCAAAGTTTGTTAAGAAATTTCAAAACAACTTCGGACCTCTGGATTTGCGTAAAATCACTCTGTATGGCAGCCAAAGCTTGGAGGAGCCTTCAAAGTCATGTTCGTCTACTTCGTGTTCTCAGAGTAGCACGAATAATAGCAGCAGAGAAACAAGTCCACGAGATAGAAAATTCGCGTCTGTTTATTTCCATTCAAATAGTCACGACTCGTTTATGTTGAAAAGACAAAGCTCTCAAAATCGGCTTAGAGAGTCCCTATTGTCGTCACTCCTGTCGCCAAGGTCTGTTGTTTTACGAATCATCTTCTACATCCTTAGCATTCATGAAAGACATCTTAAAGATTTTGTGTGTCTGAAGAAGTCTCAATCTGTACGTTCACTGTTGCTTTATTGTTCTCTGAAACGAGCAGAGTTGTTAACTCATTTCTACTTTCTACCGAAAGAGTAGATTAGGAAGATATGCTTCCTTATTTCTCTTGTGAAGTAGAGACTTGAGATGGGTTGATACTTGAGATTGTAAGTGTAACTTAAACTGTTCTTTCAAGAGGGATACCACGCGGAAGACATAAATCTTTCATTCCCTTTGTACTCAGCAATCAATTTTCTGACGCATCCCATGTCCATTTGTTATGATCATATTCAGGTTATTAGTGTTTATATGGTGTCTTCTATTACGTACCCCTGGCTAGCCATTCATGTCATGTTCTTAAGCTTGGCTGTGTCATGTGTTTACACGTAATAGCAGGAGGAAAGAACGACTTTTGATGTCAAAGTAATCTGATATGTTGATTTCTTTTTTCTTTTCAGCCTTTTGTTGTCTTGAATAGCTTATGAACAATAATAGCACACGGATTTTTATTTGGGAATACCGTTAACAATAAAATGATAATGTAGAGTAACTCTTTCATTTATGGGAAGGTAGTGAGGTTCAATGTGTAATGGTAAAGTTGATTTTGATGTGATGACGTTGGGTGAGGTGATATAGATGGGGATTCATTGATGCGAAGTAAAAATGAATCCTCGTTTTGGTACGAGTGATGAAGCAAAAACTCAATTTCAAACATAATTTCCGTGTAACTTACGCTATAAATCTGGAGGAGACACACTGAGGGTTCTGATCTTTAGTGTTAATCCTGAATGCGCGTCATTTTTTCCGTTCTTGACCTAAATAGAACTAAATGCATAAGACTAACACTATACATCATCATTATTTTGGTTCCTGTTCCAAGATGAGGCAAACAACTAAAATATAAAAGATTTGAGTAGAAATCGATTCTGGCTTGCCGTTTGGGTAAAACTTTTTTCACCGAGACTTTTCGGATATGTATACTTGAGTAAGTTATAATGGGAAAGTAGAGAAAGCCTGCCGTAAAGCTTTGCATTGCTTTTGTAAAACAACCTTCTTTGTAAAACTTTTGAAGCGTCGACTTTCCAAAGTTTCAAGTAGCATCCCACTAGCAAGAAGAACAGTGTGTGTGTGTGTGTGTGTGTGTGAAGCAGTGTAGCAAGTCACCAAATGCTCAGGAGGTTCTCGTGGGCAATTGCATCTGCAGGGAATAACAATATAAGTCATGATAGGAGTCATGAGTCGCATGGCAGGAGACAAAAAGCAAAAAGTTTTTTTCTCTCTTCTGAATAACGTGATATTTTAATTAAGAGAGTCAGAAAGTGAAAGCAACCCTGGGGACTGTCATAGAAGTCTGTCTACAAGTGAGTTGTTTTGCTTACTTGCATCATAGACAATTGTCTGTACTGTTGCACAAGGTTAAATCTGGGAGGTGTTATCCTTCATCCTTCCATGTAACCTATCGGTGTCTTATATTAATTGGAGCAAATTACAAGGGAATTACTTGTAAACTTCATACCTAGGTGAAACTTGGCAGACATTAGCTGCTAGCTGCTCTGCTGCTACTAAATGGTTTTGCTATTTCAGTTTAGAAATCATTAAGATTAGTTACTGTCTATAGTGTAATTAAAACTGGGTTTCCCCTCGAAGCTTTATTCACCTGAAACTGCTGCCAAAACCACTGAATAAAAGAAAGAAAATCGGAAATTGAGATTTTAAGTACGGACTTAGGTGATCTTGATAGTAACTAAATATCATAGAATAAAAAGAAATGAGAGACCGTATAATATTTCATACAGCTCTTTGAATTTATTGAATATCATAATGTATCTCTGAAATTTTTACTTTCAAAGAGTGACCTACTAAATCCTTTCATCGTCGTTTGAAACTAAATGCTCGCTATCAAACGTGCATTCTTTTTCCATGATCTTGAACTTCTCTCAGGAGACTGCTACACAAAGTCAAGGTTTCAACTTCTACTTTACAAAACACTCAAAATTCAAACCCTTTTTACCTGTTTTACATTTAGACTTTGGACAGTTCCACCGAGGGAGAAAATGAAAAAGAATTAATTTGATTCATTCATTTATCAAACGTATTCGTTTTGTGTTTTACATGGATAAATTTTCTAAATTGGATTCGTAAAAAGAAGGCCGACCTGTCTGTTTTCATAAAATGTCCTTCTTTTTATGTGACATGTCTGAAGGGAATTTGTTTTTCGATTTTTCCATGTTGAAAAATTCAACTCTGCCAACTTGGATAACCATTTAATGCGATTTTATCATGGGTGACGTAGTCGGTAATTCAACATGCACTCTGTCCTTTTACCTTTCTGACTCATGCATACTGATTACATAATTTACGAAATCGTGACACAATTTGATTTAGATAGAAAACGGATGCTCTTAACTTGTTTACTTTTACTACATAGTCAGATCAGATATGCCGTAGAAGGTAGCAGATAAAGTTTAACCTTAAGCATCCTTTCGTATGAATGCGGAAGAAGGATGGAATCAATGAAAGCAAATATCATACGGATCATTACTATACAGAATTTAGGAAAGAAACTTTAATCCCAGGCTCGCCACTTCCTAATTAAATATCGAACTCCTGTCTTACTAATTTTGTACTTCTTGTTTAGTTCCTTTTGTTTCTCCACTGACACGAGCTCAAATTGCTTCATGGTGGATCAATTTCACGAAAACATCATTGTATGTAATGATAAGAGTAATTAGGAAAGAGTAATCAACGCAAACGAAGCTAAATTAATGGAGGTCCTTGTCGAAAAACAAGGTGGTGCGATGATTAAGTATGGCAGATGGGGTTTGACGGAGTCCTTGTCACTTGAGTGGCTCCTGTGTTGCATACACTAGGAGTTGCAACCACAAGATCAGTAAAGAGCGAATGGTGAAAGTCAAATATTTTGCTGTGAAAGCTGTGTGTGCCATACTCTACCCTTCACTTGTGGCTTTCCTCAACTCAGCCTCAACGTGATGAGGACACTGTGGGTTACCAAAATGTAAAGGGTAGTATAGTCCAATTCAAGTACCTCTGGGTTTCCATTTATACTTGGAATTTAATGAGAAAAGGAGTGTGACGTGGATTCAAATGTTGCTTTAAAATTCAACAATGAACTTGATGTGTTTGGTCTTTGTATGCGTTAAAACCTGCTGATGAATATATGGATATCATTGCTACGTGAATGGTGCGGTAAAAAACTTGATTACAAAGTATACTTAAGGTGGAGAAAGCGGTTAAAGAATAAGGAGGATGGGATAATGAGATGAGTTTATTACACGAGATTGGTTGAGGTTTAAAAGATAATGTGAATTTGGTTGCAGGACGAAGGAGATCGAGTTCACAGTGCCTCAGACTCTGAGTCCCCTGACACCAACTTTCGGGAGAAAAGGAATTAACTCGGGTGAATCGAGCCCTGGAAGTCTCTCAGGCTCCAGGTCGGAAACGGAGCCATCCAGAGCAAACACTCCATCGCCTGTCTTCTTCCGCTCCTCGGCCACCGATATCTCTGGTAACCACAAACTCATGTCAATTCATACCACAAAACCAGTGGAAGCTCTTCTATGTCTTCCTATAAATGTATTCTTAAGATGATAGAAAGTACCAAAAAGGCTTATACAATTTATGTACCATTTTGCCATTTTGTTTCCCTTTCGTTCTTGGATGAATACCCTCCAAATTGCTTCTGCTTACGCTTACCAAGCAGTTCACTTTGCTTGATGAACTTTCTACATTATTATGTGTTTCCTTTATGAGTTGTGGGGTTGAGGAGATTTAGTTTCTTCTTGTTTAGATTGTAAACTCACTGTTTGTACACTTCCGTCATTCATTGCAACATCATCCGACATAAACTTATTGGGTAGATGTAGAGAAAGCATTCAAACTACTCGGGGTAGTTTGAGGTGATGTTTCATATTAACTCTGGATTAGTGATTGTTGTTTGTTCCCTCAGACAAGGGAACTCGTGGAGGAGAAAGATTACATCAACATGTTCTATCAAATGTTGGTTGGTCGGTTTCTTGTTTCATAGTCTTTTGTGTGTCTTTCTATGATTTGACGTAGAATATCACTGTACCGAGGTTGTATGACTTAAGGGGAGCATGAAGAGATTTTAATTAATCTTGGAGAATTGATTGTACTTCCGCATTACAGCGCGTGGCCCTCTGATGCGAATTAAACTTTATCTCTTAAAGCAAACATTTCATTCATTTCCAATCCCGCAGTGTTTGTGGTTTGGATGTACAAATAACTGCTAAATTTTTTGTTGCGTGTAAGCCGGTGTATTTTTGTTAGTTGATTTCCTCTCCAGTATTGTTCATGTGATTTATGAATCTCGTCTATGTATCATTCCTTCTGAGAGATTTATTTCATTTGAGATGGAGTACAATTATCGCATCTGCCCTGTTTTCGCTTTTGGATTAATGCGAGCACGAACTGTGCAGCTGTTGATGTTTTCTCTTTTATTTGATGATTATACAATGTAGAAAGTTACGTGGGAATGGTTAAGCATGAATTATTGATGCAGATGGAGAAAGTAGAATGGGTTGCAATTTAAGTAATGAAACTTTTACTTTCAGTCATCAATGCTGATGGTTTTGACAGAATTTAATGAAATTCACTAACTGGCGGTGACAATTACAGGCTAATAGAATTGCAGAAAAGGTTTATTTGTTTATTTTTGCATAATAAGTTGGATTTAATGCACAGAGAAGATTGATACCAAGCGAGGCCACAACTACAGATATTTGTAGAGTTCTATAGACTGTGTTACTTTACTGGGGCCTTGGTGCGTATGAGATTTCTTTTGACAAGTTAGCTGATTCCCAGAATTCGACACACATGTCCCAAGCTGCAAGTATTGTCAAATTGATAAAGGATGATAGAAACTCAATAACATTTAATTGCTTTCAAGTGATACGACGGGACTATTATCTCATTGTGTTGGTAGCGTGAAGGCCGATGAAGAAGCTGGCCAAATTTGTAAAGCGTCTTTGTATGACCTTCGCATCTGACAATCTCATTTGCTGTTTTTTACGCTTCCTCATGTATTATTGAAGAATTTCACTTTCATTGTATCTAAAGACGAGAGACATTTGAAGAGCAGTGGTTTTTACTGCGGAGAAAGCAAAGGATTTTTATTACGGTGTGTGCTTTTATTGTGTGAGTCTTTTGTGCTGGGTTTTGGTAAAAGAATAATAGACAGTAAATCAAAGGTCACTAGAATACTCTGCCTGGAGAAACTAAACAGGAAGTATAGTGCACTTTATTGAAAGGGAAGGGGTGAGGTTGCTCGTGGTGAACAGCGTGTGACTTCTACTATTCTGCTACCGAGGTGTGAGCCAAGGACAGTGGTGGTTTAAAATGCCATGAATGAGAAAGAAATGAAACAAGATGGACATTTGATGTCCTTTTACACTTATGAACAACTCCTTTAAAACACTCTTTTATTCGGCTGTGTACGACTGAATGTTTATCCACCTGTTTAGAAAATTGCGTCTGATTTATTAGTCCTATAAAGAGAGTGAGGATTTTCCACTTTTACACAATTTCCTATAAAATTGATTTTTATGCACTTTAAATCTCGCATAGTTCTTT